>MU870903.1:17914-40809 GCA_036418205.1 Ostertagia ostertagi | reverse complement strand
CTCGCAGGAGTCATCTGCGCCGGCCCACACAGCGATTGGCGAACCCATTTCCATTGGACTCTGACCCTGGACTTTACGGCTTTAGCAAGACGCAGAGCCTTCGCACTGATGACGTCAGCACCGATGAGACCGGCTCCATTGCAGAAATAAAGGAGCCAACTAGGGTCCTGTTTCTCGGGAGAATCTTCCTAGCTTGGAAGCTTCATATACTCTGAGATGTGATTTATTTGAAAGGTTATATCTTTCTTCAAAAGCGGTCTCATGAGATGGGATATAAAATTTAAAACTTCAAATTGTTCCTTTCCAAAAAGTTTTTGAAATGTTGCAATGTTCAATTCTTCAAAAAATCGTCCCGTTGTTCCGTTTTTTGTGCACACGCGAGTTTTCGACATTCAAACATTCATAACTTTCTTCATAATCAACTTTTTGCAGATGTCAAGGCTAATTAGAAACTAGAAGATTAGCGCTTTCAAAAAAGCACCTGACTTTTTCCAAAGATCACTTCTCAAAAAATAGTCCCGTTGTTCCGTTTTTCAGGGGTTTGTGGTCCGATTTTTGAGAACGCGCGAGTTTTCGTCATTCAAACGTTCATAACTTCCTTCATTATCAACTTTTTGCAGATTTCAAAGCTAATTAGAAACTAGAAGATTGACCCTTCGAAAAATGTCGAGATTTTTCAATGACCACTTTTTCGAAAAATCGTCCCGTTGCGAAGTTTCAACTTTCAAATGGCCGTAAGTTTCTTCAAAGTCGGTACATTGAGAAGCGGTAAAGACCACTGAAATCAGAAAGATCAGTACTATATAGCAGATGCTAGATTATCTTGGAAGGAAAACCTTTCTCCTGCCATAGGTTTCTATTAGTACTCCAGAGGTCAATCAGCCTGAATTCGCTGCACTTCCTCCACTTTGATTTGTTCTAAAGCATGGAGTTTCTCTGGAAGAATTTTTCGCTTGTGCTCACTGGAACATGACGTATTTTAGTAAGAAATCTCGCTCTATGGAAATTTCGATCTAGGATGCGCCATTCAATCGTCTGTGGTGCGCAGTGGCAGCTGAAAATCTATCGTCCGCTGCCAGTTAGCTACGCCTTGGCTAGCTTCTAATTTTGTGAATGGTACTTGAGGTTACGCTAGGGACTTTGTGGCATACTTTCAATCCGCGAGAGCGGTACATCTCTCACCCCAGGTTTTTAAAATATTGTTAAGCGGTATTAATTCAGATTAAACAATTATGCTATCGGGTTAGTCTAATGGTTCGACAATCTCACCATGCTTCTCGTCAAATTTCTTCTTCAAAAAGGTAGCAATTTCATTCTCAATTCCGCACTGTTCGATGGCCCTTCCAAGCAGTAACAAAGCCTTGAAACACATCCGACTTCATTGGTTCTGAACGAGCTGACGTCACGTGAGATTCATGTGAAGGAACAATGACTTTAACTTTGGTAATACAGCGCCATGAAAAGTGCAAACGCATATCAGAATCTTGACTTCATTCAGTTGACCGGAATAAAAAAAGTCCAAGTTTTTATTAGAATTTCGATTTTGTTTCTTAGTCTTGTTTTTTGATCCTTTAATTCCGTTTCAGCTTTGCCTTTTATTCACACGCATTTAATAACTCGTAAAACTAGCTGGATATTATTGCGCTCATTGGGAAGTTTGCTTTTATTATGGTTATTATAGCCTCAGTACGCCCCCCCCCTAATGTATTTTAGGGATAATAGGTGGTTTCTTCATACAAAATTTTTGTTAGGACTGTTTTATTTTTATGGATTTATATGAGGTCCAAACTGATGGATAAGAATTGTTCCTCATTCTTTTTTATAACCCTAACAAATTAGGTTGGTTCTGTCACGCCGAGACCCACTGAGGGAGCTCTTAGGAATGGCGGAATAAAGTGGTTCGCCTAAGTGGAAGGCGGAACGGACCACTCTAAAAACTGATAGAATTTTAGTTCCAACATTTAACATTTTCATTTGATCTTACAAAATAAAATAAGCTCGCGCTTGTTGGGAGTAAACCAAGACCAGAAAATAATCCCATGGAGAGGGCTTATTCAATTAGAACACGTAGCTCTATTAGAGCGGAAGTGGTGTAAGTGCAAGTGCACGAGTTACCCAGCGCAAGCAGGTCCTGGCTCGTGATTCGTCCCGTGCCAACCAAGGTTTCTTTCCACCTCGGGATCGCGTTAAATGGTACCAGACTTGCGGACAAAAAACAGATTTAGATCGCTGCCGTCGCAGTCGTTGAATAGGCACACTCGCATTCATCAACGCCGCTTTAAGAATGTTACAATGAAGAAAATTGCGTAACAAGCAAAGCCGCATCCAAATGGAATCGTTCAGGGAAGTGCCTTTTTCTTCATCCTTAGCTCTATTATGTTCGAAGGAGCAGTCCAGCAGAGCTTTTACCTTCGACACAAATGGCGTGGAACGATACGCTAGCCCTAGTCAAGAGCATAAGAAGTGTGACTGAAGAAAAGTCAACATTGGAAGTCGGCCGAGGGATTGCAGAAGACTGAGCAACCACGCCCATCGAAACCGTTCAGCTCCATTTCTAGCAGCTTTCCAGGTGATTTTTGTTCACTTACACTTTATGTTCTATGGCTGGCTACGGGCCACCGTTCCACAACCATCATTGTAAAGGTAAAAAACCCTGTTCAGACTGTTTCTTTAGATGAGATTCACGATTAAAGCGAAAGTCGGAGAAGAAGAGAAACTCACCTAGTAGAAAAACAGGGCAGGATATCTCTAAGGTTGCCAAACAAAATAAATCTGAATTGAACATATGCACCAGCGATTTAGAGGCCTGACTTTGATGGTACACTTTAGCGCGAACGCACAGACTATACAAGGTAGCGAAAATTTACGTGCGCCATGAAAAAGTAACTTCATTATAGGTCCACAAAAATTCGATGGAAATTAATTTCATAAAACAACAAAATCTAACACCAAATTGTTGTAAAAAGTTCCAAAAAAGACCGCTGTCAGTTGGTTAGTTTCGAATCATTGATTCGATGGTGCGGCGGAGCTGGAGAGTCCTCAGGTTTGACGAAAAAAATCTCCCATTTGAGCAGCTAAAAACTCCTAAATCACCTTCAGCTTTCATGTTACTCAGCTCCTCGGGAAGCATTTGATTGTGGAAAATGCTGGAGAGTTCGTTCGACTGAAAAGCTCAATGATTGGAGACAAGCATCATGTTATATGTGCACCCCCAGATGATTTTTATCGATAAACTTCTGATAAAAGGTGTCTTCTTGTCTAATGAAAAAAAAATAAATCAATATTTCCGTGGAGCACGTAAATTTTTACGCACCCTTATAATTCGCTGAAGGGCTATTAAACAAGCAAATTGATTAGACAGCAAACGAGAGCAGTATGTTGAGAGTTCACACCACGAGCGGAAATTTATATCAAGGCACAGGAAGCGAGCCACTTTCTGGTTCGGTCAATTGCCACATGGTTTCTTCCTCCATTCTCTGGTGCCACCAGACACTCTACCCTTATTTTCAATCCCTATGAGCTTTTCTCTGTACAACCGCCAGAAGGGGGTGCGAAGCTGGATTGACTGCGGCGCGAAATTCAAGGATTTCATCCTGAGCGTGGGAAGTGTCGCAGTTTACCATCGCATAACTTCCTCCACACGCGGAAAAATTGAATAAAAAGGAACAAAAATGCCAAAAAGTACGGCAAAATGTCCAGAAACCAGGTAGGCTGAGTCTGTTTGTCTATTTTTTCAAATATCTACCCAAACACCAAACATTACATACGTCAGCCGTCTTCGCTTCGCTTGTGTTAGTTTCCTTGAGTAGTATGTTTTCTGGTCGAAGCGCCTTTTCCAAAGGATCCCGCCACCGTCGCGACTCACGTCTGAAATGTTCTGCAATTTTGGAAAGGAAGAAGGTGAACAGTCTCAGGATTAATATGTAGAGAAGTTTTCTCTATAGCATGAGACTTATGAACTTGAACGACCTGTACTCATCGCGACGAAGTTGTGACGGGTGCAGCATTGGGGATGACGAGAAATAATGACATGGGTGACGGACGGAGAAGTGTTTTTTGCCGATCAATCACATAGTTTAAATACATTGTGTAAAGAAAGTATTGAATTACCGTTTGGCGCTGATCTTCCTCCGAGAAGTGAAGTTCATTGAGAGCTCGCCACTTCCGTCGTATGTTTCTTCTTGCAAAACCATATGTTATAATAATTTCCTCAGGACATTCATCTGTCTTATCGTTAGCGAAATGTGTTGTTGTGCATTCAAAAAAGTGTTTGATGTTCGCTTAGCTGGCGAAAGAGATATTAAGAGAAAAGAGAGACAAACTCGAGTAGAAGCATTCGCTTGCCCCCTCCCCCGTCTTCCTCCCCCTCGCTTCCTCAACTATACAGGGTGGGCCAAAATTACGAGGACAAAGATATTATGTCGTCAAAAACTTATAGTAACTTGATGGAACAAACGAACTGCACAGGAATCCAGAAATACTAGGTAAACTGTAAAAGTTCTTCGGAGGCAATGATCGAAAATAGCTTTTCGGAGAATTTTTGCTTAAAGGCAGAATTTACGATGAAAAAGCAACCAATCCTACTACATATAATTCACTAAGTATGTCTGTGTGTCATGAAATTCGTAGCGCGCGCACCAGCAGTCACCTGGAGTTGATTTCAGATATGATAGGGGGTGGGACGGGAACATATTTGATGGGGACCAGAAAGTGATAACGGCTGATAGGGGCTGATAAGAAGCGTTGGAAGGCAAATGTCACTGAAGTCCTATCCAGATGTTGGATAAGAAAACATATCAATCCTTCGGTTGTCGTCATGAACCACTCGATGGATCACGACGACATAGTCTAATCTGCCTCAGCTTCTTAAATGGTCGGCGTCTGTGGAAATATGATAACTGTTTCTACAATATCAGCGGCATAAGAAGTTATTCGACAGCTTGACTATTCCGATATCCGAAGCATGGTATATTATATATGAAATTCGACGTTCCACTCTGGATATCGGAAATGTGGTTGGTTTTGGATCCACAGGGTGCGCCGAAATAATGGGGACAACTTTTAGAGTCGCCTGGGATGTATTATAAATGCTACAGTTTTGGGAAAAATGGTTTGTTTAATTGTTCACGCATGAAGCAACAACATTTAGCAAATATCAAGAATTCCTCCATTGACTTTTGAACATTTTTCACACACACAGGCCTTGAGAAACACCAAGGAAGCATTGACGGTGGCTGCAAGTTTGGTGCGTTGGTTCGTCTCACGTATTGTGGAGCCATTCATTCGAGAATCAAAAGAACTGACAGTTATCGTGCCAACGGTTTGTCCACCTCCAGAATCGCATGCGAACTCCCGTTCGCCGTAATACCCTGTAATCCATCGAATTCTGATCTGAAGTGCTGACCTGCCACTCGTTGAAGCTGATGAAGTCGGGGAAGTTAGCCTTGCACCAGCTCTGCACCACCCTTGCCAAATGAGTGGGAGCTTTTTGATAGTGGGAGGTACAACGGATGTTCTTGTCAAAGTGAACACAAGCCTAGGATAGCAGTTTGCTTCTTCAAGAAGTCTCAACACTGCAAATCCTATCCACATATTGAGCTTGGGTGGTCACAGAAACGCGCCGTCTCGTCTAGAATGATTGCATTCGATTCTCGTTGCTTGGTCTATGGTGGTTCTATAGATAGTAATCTGATCTACACCAAAACGCTCATACTTTGCCGAAAATCGTTGACACTGAAGTTTAATGATTTTAAGTAGTGATTACGATAGTTCAAGAAGGGTTCAGAGGAGACGTGGTGGTGCTCAATGGTACGCCAGTGGCGAAAAAAGCAGAGAAATCCGTCAAGAAAACGCAAAACGGGACCCCTTTTTTGGCCGTTGGTTTTCACTCATGAACAGGTAACAGCTCAGAAAGCGGACGTATGAACGAGTTCACCGCAACGCGTTTGGTGGCACCATGCCAAACCACGCTCCAATCGAGTTGCTCCAGTTGTGCCGCTGCTGGCAACGCAGCTCGTCCAAATCACCAACTAAACTAGTGGGCGGATCGCTTTTGGGGCGGAGTGCTTTCGAAGTCCTGCTCAGCAACCAGCGCACCTTTCGTCGTGAAAGCGCTACACCTCGCTTCCCTGGCAGCCAAGTAACTGATTCGTGTGGTGCATATGCTTCCCCGATGCGCTCCCTCTTTATCGCTGTCTTTAATAACGGTAGCAGCCACTCAGCTATCGTAATAATCACACTTATTGATACTATGATATCTCATAGTATATAGATATCTCATAGTACTTATGATATCTTGATGTTGCCGTCATCTCAACCAGAGTGATGAAGGGACTTCCCCTTGTCTTATCAATTCTTGTTACATGTACCGGCCTAACCAATACGCCTTGAAGCATCAATTCAATAGTCATCCATGTCGCAGCAATCAGTCAGCTACTCTCTTATTTATTTTCGCTTTTGACGTGATCTTGTGTTTGCCCTTAGATTTGATTTAACATTTAAATTCGAAATGGCGGAGTTGACGGTGCGTCTGCGCTTCAAATTCGGAAGGTGAGAGATTCTTCGGGCTGGACTGTGGACACGGCGGACACTGCGAAGGTTTTGAGTTTGCGCCTGAAAGCATCTGTCAGCCGCGAAGCCTAGCGCTTCAGTATTTTACTAAACATGACGTCTGCCTTATTTCACATTGTCACTTCGTCTCTTATTTATTCTTTCTTTTTGTCTCTTGCATTCAACGACAAAAAACAGGTCGTGGTGAGAGAATGGTTTTGTAGGCTCTCGTCTATGGTTAATCACTGCTCTGGAAGCGTCCTTGTTATGTTTCCATCTTCATTTCGCTACCTTCTGGTACTAATCACCTTCACGCATCATCTTTTCGGAGAGGTATACAGAAAGGGTGACCTATCTAATTTTGCATCGCCTACGACTTCCTTGGCGGGAAGCCCGGGCTGGATGTACCAAATGAAAAAGTTGCCACGGCTTTTTTTGAATTACTTATTTATTTTCGAGTCTGCTAAACGTGTAAAGTTCTTCAAGTGCCGCTGTCACAAACAAAACGTGCATGCCTACGGCTTCAAGCCGCTGTTGTTGACCTAGTCTGGCCACGCAAACTCGTCACACATCTTTGACAATGTACAGGGGTGGCCAAAAAAAAGAGACACTTTGCCCATGGCGCACATCACCGAACTCATCATCGAACTTTTCGTCGCACAGGGTGCCGATGGTAATGAAAGTTTCGTGTCAAAATATTTCCTAAGGTGTTCCCCCGTAAACAGAGAAGCAAACCCTCCTTTACTGTCCCCGCCGTCTTTAGAATATGACGTCATCTGCCGCCACCGTCGAGCTCAACGAGGCTTACCGTAATCGCTCCGGCCTGAAGCTGCTTCATAATTTCTTCAATAGATTAACTGCTGAATAGCTTCCTAGAGACATTAGCTGTGACTATGCAAAACCGCTTTTGACCAGCATTTCAGGGACGTCGTAATGGTCTATGGTACCTCGATGACCCCGTTGAGCTCGTATAGCGAACCATGTTTCCGTGGGAAAATCTTCTGATGTCGTCGGTGTAGAAGGCTGCCATGGAATGTTTTTACGATTTAGATTGAGATGTGCTCTCGAATTTTCTGTATATGTGGTGGCTGTTCCGATTTGATTTCAGCATAGAGGTGTTTGATTTAATTGCTTGTCTAGAAAATGTTGGAGTCAATGTCTCCTTTTTGTGTCACTCCCGTATTATTAAAAGACTGTGTCAAAAGCCGGCAGCGACTTATGTTGCTCGTTGTACTGTAAGATATTAAGGGTTGCCTTCTAATCCGGAGCTTCAACTCCCACGAGACTTTGATGTCACGTTGAAGCTTTGAAGCTTACTGCAAGCGTTATCGAATCACCTGTGCTATATATTGGACCTGGTTACTCTTAAAAATTACTCAAGCCAAGCGATTAGAGAGGAAACGCTCGAGAATAGCATAATTATAAATACTATCAAAGCGACCGCAACCTTCAGAAAGTATAGGAGAGAGCTCGTAACAACAACATAGACATATAGGAAAGGCGTAATCATGATGGACTGTCCAAATACTTTCACGTCTGGAAATGCAACCCATTTCAAATTAACTTAGCGATGGTGAGTGGTACACTAAGAAGGAAAAACCATGAGAAACGGCCCAGAACCCGAGAAATGGGACCCCTTCCTTGCCCGTTGATTTGAGCATTGATGCGACTCATCGCTGTGCCCTCTTCAACACTACGCTCTCTCACCTATCTAATCACTCGCCACGTATAGACCTGCGGCGAGTGATCAGATGATCGGTGGGCGTGCACTGGCCCACGCGCCAAAGATTGACGCCTTCTTACTGGCGAGGATCATCTACTTCGTGTCATTGTGCCTCAGCACCATCCGCACCCGTTGGAGCATCCGCGGCTACCCCTTATTTAATGAATTAACTCACACACAGATAACCAACTTCCCATTCTAATTCGTAGAATTCGTAGATTTAACAATCCAAACCAATGTCGGACAAACCGGCCAGGTTAAGCTAATACCCATAGGTTTATGGCCAACAAAGTAAGCTTGCCGTTAGTTGTTACCTTTGAATAATAGTATATGTATGACGCCAAATCAATGCAGGGCCCAGCCTGTTTCACTTGATTGCTATTTCTGCAAACGATAAGGTGCTAACTTATGATTAGTTGTGCACGCGAATACTTTAGAGCAATTTAACTTCTTACGAATACGAGAACATGGTGCTCGAGAACGAGCCTACGCGCACAGAGGGGGCGGAACGCAGAGAGATCACGGCAGGAGCTTCCCGCCTACCCTTGCATCGGTTCAGATAGGTTGCGTAAGAGAAAGTGGTGTAGACTGTAGGAGCCAGCCTAAACAACAATCAGCAACTCGCCCAATGATCTTCTCGCTCACAATCCTGCGCCGCGCGATAGGCTCTTTCCTTCGGAGCTGCCTGGAGCAGGGAAGGCACCTAGCGAACTGAGCATTTCTCTCCCATCTCTGGATTTCCGCTATGATACCAATCCGATTGCTGTACTGAGAGACCTTTTTGTTGGTGAAGTACATTTTATCTCAGAGGCATAGCCCAGCAGAAGTGGTGTAGACTCTCTTTGCTTTTGTGGATGGACCCCTACGAGACTACTTCACGCCAGTGACAGAACCGAACAAGCAGCGCTTAGTCATTGCAAAGTAAGTCTTGGCAGCCTGCAATTTTTCACGTCACCTGTGTTTGGCGCCCTCCCATTTGTGTTTGCGTTTCTCTCGTCTCACAGCTCTTTCTTTTCTCGTGGTCAGGTCTTTCAAACTCCCGAAGCCATTGCATTTCTGAGGTGAAAAGGCTCTTAACCTATGCGCTTTCAATAACTCGCCCTTTTTCTTTATTGCCGTCCATTTTCACGCCATTACGTTCGTATTGTGTCCAAGGAGACCAAATGTTTCACTCCTTGGGCATGTTGACGCGGTTGTCATCCGTTTCTGATATGATATGAATTAATAAATCCTATGATGTTTTAGTGCTCGATTATGCTCGATCCATTCGATCCAAGAATAACAAACTAGTCTCTGAGAGACACCCGACTTCGGGGCTGAAGCTATTGATGTGGCATGAGATTCAATTCGCTACTTCTGCTGGCAATTGACATTCTTGGAATGGTACGATAACATGACGGACCCCAGGCCTTACCAACGGATGGGATGCACTTGTTGCTCTACCTGTGGCCCCTGCGGCGATTCGAATATTCTCCACAATGTGGTTAGATGATATACTTTCGGACCAAATTAGAAATTTTCTCGTGCAAATCGAAAAGAGTATATCTGGCAACGAAGTACGCCAGATAGTGGCATAAGCACCGTCGATAATATCAGAAACGTTCTAGAAACAGATGATGCAGCACATTTTACTAGAACGGACTGCAAAAACAATCATGCGTTTTTGATGAAAATGTCAGCGCTAGAGTACATACTTTACGAAGTAACGGAATCAGAACTTGACTTCAAAGGCAGGTAAACGAAAAGCGTACTGATAAAAAGTAGTGCCCGAGCTACATTAAGGTCGATCTGACAGTTCATCTGTCCCTGAAAGCTGACTGAGAGCTGTTAAAGTGGGGAAAGATGAATTGTGAGCACGCACTGAGTAGAAGCAGCCTGATTTGTATCATTTGCAGGAGCTGTTCTGCACCTGACAGGAGACCCTCACTATTGGTAGTTGGAAGCCCTCAAACAGCACTTATCGCACGTGAGGAGCTGACGATTGGCGTGGTTCATGACCATTACGCTCCGCTTAAGGACAGAGCATTCGTCATTATTGTTGAGCATACCGAGAGAATCGCGAGAATGATGAGCGTTGTGCAAACAATCACTCTCGCATTCATAAAATATTCTGCGCTACTGTCCTCATGCCCCCACGATGTAATTTTCGAGGGTCCGACAATGCTGAAGTTCATGATGATGTCGGCATTACGCTGAAATTAAATGGCGGTACATACCTGTAGACGTCTTTCCCGATATGCCTTCAGTGTTTTCAAAAACGGTTTTCAATAAATCGTAATTTAACAGCACATGCAGCGAAAAATATAAACGGTAAAAATTGGTTGAGTGATTCCGTTCGGGCGATAAGTATTGACTTCATTGGTTGTGTCCTTGGTCTACCCTTTGTCGCCATCTGCTGTGGTAGATATAAGTCGAAATCTCGAAGTCAGATTAGGCGTGGCTACGGATTTGACGTGGCCTTTGCCGCACTTGATAAAAGCCGTGGGGATAGGGATGTTTCTAACGTACTCCATTGGATATCAGCAGAGCATGCTTATCCGCGCAACTTCCATCAAATGCGGCGGCCGCCACGTCAAACCCATAGACACGCCTAATCTGACTTCGAGATATCGAGTATAACTACGGCGTGGAGTCACTGAACGTACGTGTGAGTTCAGTGGCATGCCCACTAGATTTACTCAAGCATTTAGCTCTAGGGTCCTCAAGAGCTGGGAAGCAGCATTCCTTCCAGCGCAGTTTTACAGCAAATCGCGGCAGGTACGCCAGAAGCGCCGGGCCGCCGCGATCTCTACGGCCTAACGGCTAGAAGTGGGCGGGCCAATTGGAACATGGGGATCATCGAGAGTGTCGGCCTCGTTATTGCGACTCCTGAATAAGAAAGGAACAACTTATAACAAAGACAATTAAAATGGTTTCGTTTCGGCTAAATGAGTTTTTGTTCAGCGCGGCGCTTCTTATGCAATTGGCTTGAGCTCACGCATGTTCTTCCCCATAAGTAGGAAAAGTATGGATCCCTTTGGGTTGTTTTATGCTGCTTTGCTATTTGTCCAGATTAGGTTCAAAGACTGCGAGATAATTCAAACACAACCATTCAATGGTAAAGAGCGTTAGAAAATATCGTAACGCGTTGATAGATGAAAAGAAAAGTGGGAGAACTTTAGAAGTAGCAATTCCTCTCTGTGCCGTTACCACTGGATGTCTTTTTTATGTATGAGTAACATAAGAACAATAATATAGAGAAAACGCCATTGTAGAATGGGAACATCGACATCTTTCACTTCTGCGGAGTGATTAATTTCTCGTAGGATCGATCAAATGTTTCGGCGTTGATGTTTTCTAAGCTTACAACGCCGTAATGCCTAGGATTGACTGCGTTTGTTTTGAACAACTGATACGTGACGTGGTAAAATGAGAAGTGCAGTCTTCAAAAGAAATTTCAGAAGTTACTGTATCTCACTGGAAATCAGAATAAACATGTGTTATAACGCGTATCCATACACTAGTAAACAAAAACATGATAATAAGAAAGGATTATCCAACAAATCAAAAGTGAAATGTTACAAATATTTATAGCTGTGACTTCGCTTTGAATTGAATATGTTGATGAGTAAGTTTCGCTCACATCATTGTACTTGCACTGATGTACGCAATCAATTTGAGGAATGTAATATCCAGGAAGAATATTCATAATAATTTCGAAAATGTTTGTAAAGTCACTTCTTGCTTGTTCCTATATATACTTCTACAGGCCAACAAACAACAAGGATGAATGGCGGATGCACCGATGTATATGTAATATGGAAGAGAGGCCAGGTTAGTGCAATCAAAGGGAGTTCATGCCGATCGTGGTACGTACTCAAAAATTTTCATATTTTCCAGACTACCACATGACATGTGTGGTTGCAGAAGCCTTGCGAGGAGATCTATCATCCATCACAATTGGATCGAACATGTTCACTGGCAGCGTTATCACTTCATTATATAAACCAGAACTTTGGTGTGTCGGTTTGTCGGTGTGTGTGTCGTTCTGTCCGTCCGGACCAACCGCTCACAAAACCAGGGAGTACGAAGGGCAACACTTCGTGATGTTGATGTCATGATCATGATAACACCCACAGCGGCTATATAAACACCGATCGAGCACACTCAGTCTCATTCTACATGGTGCTGCCGTGGCAGCCGGATGGGAGGGGGGGGGGGGGAGAGAAGGGAGGGGAAGGGCAGGAGCGGGGAAGGCTGTGATGGGTGGGAGGGGAGAGGGGTAGGAGGAAAGAGGGAGGGAGGAAAGGGTAAGGAGAGTGCACCGCTTTCAAGATTACGGTTCGATCCGGTGTTGAGGTATTATTGCAACGTGATTGTGATAATACCTCAACGGCTATATAAACACCTACTTAGTACACTTTCAGTCATTTCACAAGGTGCTGCAGTGGCAGCTGGAGAGCAGTGGGGGAGGAGGGGAGGATAAGGTGAGGAGGAGGATCGCCAAGCTTCGCAGGGAAGGAGGGTCCGGCGGTTGCCGGGGGACCAATCTGTATGTGCATACAGGGTGGGCCAAAATGATGAGGACAGCGTGTGCGGCGGCCATATACACTTTTTTCCGAGTCGCTACATTTTCATCTTCTTTTTCTTGGCACTATGTGGTAGAGTACAACCTTCTTCCGGTGAAAACCAAATGTCGCGCAGTCCTCAAAATTAGTGAAATAACTACCAGTCCGTAACCTAGAAAATGAGCTCAGCTAGGGGTCGGGCTCGCTATATCCAATGGAAGGTCACATAACAAGAAGCTCTTATGGCAACAACTTTCGAGCCTAATAATTTCGCGAAACAACGATGGGAACTGTGAGTAAATTCAATAAATTTCTTGTGCCTTACGAGGTTGTTCTGTGGAACTTTTACTAATGACCCAACGTTTCGACTGAATCGTCGTCTTCAGAGACCGTCGGTTCCACCCTCTCAGCGGAAAGGTCCGCTGCCACACAGAGCGCTAGTCAGTTAAAACCTGAAGTTTAAACTCTAAATTTGAACGACTAGCGCCTGTGACAGCCGGGCTTTTCCTCTCAAAGGGTGGAGAACACCGAGGCCTCGTGAAGACGACGATTCAGTCGAAAGCGCTGGCCATTAATAATAGTTCCACTAAAAACGCTCGCTACAAGTTACAAGAAGTTATCACTTGTAAACTGACCATGCCTAGGGTTCCAGGACAAAAGAAGTTGGGAATTCTTTGAACAGGCCTCAGACAAGGAATAGTCCGCTAATAATGTGACATTCCCTTTCATTAAGAAATGTTTTGTAGAAAGCTGGTTGCAAGGTAGCGAACGAATTTTCCCTTTAGCTTGACGTCGAACTACGATACCGTCAGCTTGTCTGTAAGAAAGAAAACTCGGCCGCAGACAGGGTCAACCCTACGTTGTTACGAGTAACAACGGGGGTTCGTACCTGGCTGAGTTTGTAGAAGTGGGGTCGTACCGACTTTAGTTTAGTCGCTCGAAATCATGTGTGGGATTGAGGTGAAACTAAGATTTCGTGGGTAGTAGGCTGGGCGAGAGTATAGGGTGAAAAATGGATTGAAATGGTGGAAATAGAAGGAAATTTTCGGAGATATTTACCGTTTCAGAGTGACTATATACCCCCGCTCGACGGCATTTTTGGAGGAAAAAGTGGGCGGGGTTTTGATGGAAGATGGAGATGGTGGAGGTAGGGAAAAGGGGGTCGTATCAAATCCACGTTGGGGGAGGGGGGTCGTAAAAATTTTCGAAAAGTAACAACGATAGGACAGACCCTGGCCGCAGGTGAGCGTTTCTTCCGTGACGTGGCCCCAAGCATCGCTCTTCGTCATACACTGTGTGAAAATGTCACTGAAATGTTCAGGTTTTTGTTTTTACAGGTAGACTTAGAAAACTGATGTGAACCAGTCGATTCCCCATAAAAAATACGATCGAAAGCAATACAGTTAGCAACTAAAACTATGTATATTTTTCACCGATTTCGACCCACTCCTTAACTGCCGATCAACGTCCCCAGCCTTTGACGGCTACGTGTGATCCACGTGTACGGTGCGCGGAGAGTTCGCGTGACGGCCATAATGGCCTTCGAACGTAGTTGGCGGCGGATCGACCAGTACGTCGCTACGGCTGTTGCACGAGAGTGGGAACGGCGTCAGCGTGCGAATGGTTGTAAATGGCTCGGAAGTTAATCGGCAGAGGACCGGAATCAGTGAAAAAACAAATTTTCGAATTTGGACGTTGTGTACCATTCATAGTGTTTTTATGCGCACATCTCAGTTTTCCAAATCCACCGGGAAAAAAAACTGATCATTTCACAAGGGCATGACGAGGTGATGTTTGGGGCCACACCACGGAAGGAACGCTCACCTGCGACCAAGTTTCCATATAATTCCTACAGACAAGTGACCGTAGTCTACGACAGTGAAGGAAATTGTTCGCTATCTTCACAGCTTTCTGCAAAACATCTCCTCTGAAAATGGAAAATGTCACATAATAGGCCCACTATGCCTGCTGAGAACTGTTCAAAGATTCCACTTGAAATACAGAGGATGGGATATTGAGAGCAGAGAGAACACGATCAGCCTTCGAAACGAAAAATTAAAATTAGCGCTTTGAAACGAAATAAGGTCCAGAATTCGGAAAATAACATTCACTAATCTCACAATGTAGTGGATTAGATTGAGTACGTGGCGCATTCTGGAGGTAAGTTTTGAGACCCTTCTTTCTGGTCGCATAAGCGGGATTATATACACATCACATGCGAGCAACTACTTTTTGAGATGAAAATCGAGTGCATGGCGCAATCCAGATGGTGCCTCTAGAGAACTTGAGGACATTTCTCATAGATCTCAGAGAGAACACGATCAGCCTTCAGAACGAAAAACTAAAACTAGCGTTTTGAAACGCTAAAATGAGTCCAGGGATTTTGAAAGTATTAGGTTGTCCCATAATTAGTGAATCACTTTGGGTATTTTTGAATTCAAATTTTTTTCTTTTTATGTGGAGTCTTTGCTCATCCAAACATACATCTCTGTCATCTACAATGTATTGCCTATACAAGGAAATTTAGTCGCTGTCTTATCTCTAGAATTCCAGGAGCTATTGATCGAAGAAAGATCGGAAGTCGAGTTTGAGGTCATGTCACTTAGCGTAAAATTTCTTCCTGGGGAAGAGCGCTAGAGGTCAGACTGAGTTGCCTCTTGTTGGCACGAGGATAGGGCCACACAGAGGAAGTGAAAGAGATCGGCTAGCCTGAGAGTCTCCAATTTTTTATGAATATTCTCCGCAAGGTGGGGTCGAACGACCTCAGGAAAAAGCAGACTTTGTCTTGCTTACTTTCAAATTGAACGCGTCGCCATTGCGCTGTAGATGCTGATCTTCTTCAGTGACTCTAGTATTACTGGGCGGCGGTTCCCAGCGCATGGTCACTCTCGTGCTCTCCAACATCTCGGAAGGGTCACACTCGAAGGAGAATCGGCTTTTGCTGTCAGAACTCCCGAATCGTTCACGCTAGGCTACTGCTCCTTGGAGATTTGCTAGTACACTTCACCCAGTCCAGAACCCTGGTGAATATGCTGGATGATCACTGTAAGGAACTAAGGAGATCAGAAGGAACATGATGATGTCAGATCGTGTGTGGAGCTGTTTCGGGCTCTCAGCATACAAGATACAAACTAAATATTTTAAAATCTTTACAACTCTACGTAGATGTCTACATTCCATCATTTTAACAAGTCGGACATGCTCTAGCAAATGGCGACTAGTTTGTCCAGATCCACCCTCAGTGGCGCTGGGTACAGCAGTGAGATTGCCAGTTGAGGGGTAGTTGGAGTGTGGGTCATCTTCAACTAAAAAAGCCAACCTCTCGATAGAGTGAACTACAAGCAGACCGTGGATTGAGGGAGCGTGCCCTCGCCTATCTGCTGGTTGATTCTCTATGTTGTTGGGCGTTTGAAAGATCCTAATCAGAAGTGATTAAGAAGGGAGCTCAAAAATAGGTTCCAGAAAAATTGAAATATCAGCCACGGAAGGCAGCATGTAAATGGGCTGAGTAATTGCTCAGGTAGGATAATGTGGATGCTACTTCGCAAAACATGTTTCACGCCTTCACCATTTTTCTTGGATTTTTAATAACAATAAATGTAAAGTGATTCACTAATTATGGGACAACCTAATATTTCACTCCACCACCAAATGATAAGGTTAAGAATTGAGTACGTGGCGCATTCTGAAACAAGTTTCAAGACTAATCTTTCTCTGGTCGCATAAACGGGATTATAACCACATCACATGCAAACAACTATTTCTGAATGACAAGTCGCACATGCGCCATGTCCAGATTGGTGCCTTCGAGAGGCTTGAAGAACTTTTTCTCATTAAACTCAAGCAGGCGAAACTCAACATTGTGCGTGGATTTGACAGACGCAATTTGGGTGTGGAACCGAGTTACTAGAGCACATGTGAATAAAACGACCGCGTTTTTTGCCGCGCGTAAACTTTTTACAAGCTCATACAAAAAAAAATGTATCCTTCCTTAAAATCATTCTGTATGTGGAATTGAATTCAAATGCCGCCACAATTCTCAAAAAAAGGTTGAAGTCGTAGCGCATCCAAAAATTTGAATAGCGCAAGACGCTGTTTCCTTTGACCATTAAATCTTTCGAATTCTCCTCCAATGTGTTCATGGGAAGTGATCATGAGTGAATGAAATGTACAAAGAGGGTCTTCCTGGAAAAATTAGACAAAGCCTGCCCTCAAAGATGACAGCGAAAACGTCCTCCCGGTGACAATGTGATCCGAATGGTTTAGGCTTTAGTAATTGCTTGAATGGTTCCTAATTATCACTTTCTGAAAAAAATTCGTTCCTGTCTGTTGACCAAATAAAGGATTATCAGCATTTAGCTACTTTAAGGAGAATTCCATGATAAGGATCTAGTGAGGAGACAGGCGGACCCACTAAGGGTGCGAACCGACACGCAATTCACAGCGAAGGATACACCTACGGCGATCTAACATGGGCGTGCCCGCGTCGCTGCCCGCCCACCCCCTCGCCGTCTGACTGTAGCCACTTAGCGAGAGAGCTTAGCATTGATGAGGCCAGCGATTAGATACGCCTTACGCGCAAATGAACAGGCAAAAGGGGCTCATTCCTCGGGTCTGGGTCATTTTTTCCATCCCTGCACCACAGACCACCTTCACCATTTTTCCTAGTAGGCTCTTTCATCAGGAACTCCATTTTAACATGGCTTTAAAAGCACGGGTGATGGGGTGGATTAACCACTCTAAAGAGGTGAGGAATATGCCGATAATCTCTTTAAAGGTGTTCAAGAATGCCAGCACATATTCCATTGAAAGGAGGAATTCACGATAAGAATGAAGGTCGAAGAAGGAGTAATTTACCTAGTTGAGACCGGCGGACCTCCTGAGGGTGCGACGCGCAATTGGCAGCGAAAAATTTGACCTCGGCGACCTAGCATGGCTCACTCTTGGCGCGGTTGGCGGGGTACGCCCACCGACCATCTAATCACTCGCCGCAGGTCTATACGTGGCGAGTGATTAGATAGCAGAGAGAGCGTAGTGTTGAAGAGGGCACAGCGATGAGAGTCGCATCAATGCGCAAATCAACGGGCAAGGAAGGGGTCCCATTTCTCGGGTTCTGGGCCGTTTCTCATGGTTCTTCCTTCTTTCGTGTACCACTCACCATCCCTAGGTTAATTTGAAATGGGTTGTTCATCGTGAATTCGTCCTTTAAAGGGGAAGCTTACTTCGAAAAGGCGGCTATCAAAAATCAAACTCGGGGTGATCAGCGGTGCAGGGATGAGGGAAAACAAGAGAAACAACAAAGAAGGAGGATGGGAGTTTCACGGCAGGAGCGGCGTGTTTATGGCCTTGCTAAGCCGCTGGGCACATAGTCTTCGCTGAGAAACATACGCATCGACCCGCATCCTTAAGGGTATGCCTATATTTCGACTTGGTATACTTCTTCTTCGTTGATCTCCAACCTTGGCATGGAATCCTCCTTTAACACATTGACGACAGCGGGGGCGTAGGCGCTTCGCACTTTGAGCATTGTGTGAGACCGCGCGACGCATGCTCTTTGCACACATAATTCTGCCCCATGAAAAACGCATACACCTATGTTGAAAACATTCTATCGTATCTGAGAATTGCGCATACAACTCAGAACTAGTAAGGTGGCGCGCTTGCATAATCTCTGTGTTCCCACGTCCTAAATGACCAAAATGCGACTGTCATTAAGGTGTTAAGTCTCAGCTGATGACCCGATCCCCTTTTTCCAATGGTTCTTCTTATTCCACAATGAAGCAAAAATATTACATGCTTGAAAATACATGTGCACATAGATCTGAAGCAACTGCTGCTCACCATACATGCGACATGTACATTAAGGTTTTAGTTAGCGCATGGTTATTAATTGCAGAAAATCCCTGCGCTGATGGAGCGTATGAAAAGCAAGTGTTCATAAACTCCTTATGATAGGCCGGTCGCTCGATGAAGATGGCCATGATTGTGCGTGAATGTGCAAAGTTGTGAAATCCAGCAAAATGTCTCACGGAACGTTGCAAAACGTAGATGTGTTTTCATGCATGAGCAAATACCCTCCCCTTCAAAAAGCGAGAAAGTGTCGGGTGCAGACCATGCACCACAAGTGACGACGGCCTTCACAAAATGTGTTTTCTGCCAATGAAATGATTAGCCTGTTGCAGTTGTATTCTATCGATTGTCACTAATTACAACTATCATTTACCAGAAATCAGCTATCACTATGAACAACTTCTAACCAGATTTACTTGGAGGCCGTCGTCAGTTGTGGTGTTTGGTCTGCACCCGACACTTTCTCGCTTTTTGAAGGGGAGGTATTGGTTACTTAGAGCAATTGTTTCAGGTCTCAATGGAACTTACTTTGGTGGAATCAGATTGATAATATCCATCAGCAAAGCGAGCATCTTTGAACCTCATATGAAGTTGGCCTGTGTAAGACAGATGAAAGATGGAGCCCGGCTGATTTCGCTACCTTTCATCTGCTTTGGGCGCATATGGGGAGATGACAGGCAGGGTGAAAATCGTGTCGAGGACGTGGTCAGATCAGTACGACCCCCCCCCAGATCGGGTCTTGATACGACCCCTCTAACTTTGATTTGATGTGAATAAGCGAGTTCCATCAATGCACAGCAAAGCATTCAGTTGCAGCGCGGTTTATCCGTGGGTCAGATTTGCCGAAACCCCGCTCGAAACCGTCGAAATCTACACTCTCGATGAAAAGGTTCCATTCCTCCATTTCCAACCTTTTGAGCAGCATGTGGTAGGGTTAGATAGAGCTAGATTTGTTACTACTATCAGGCAGTAACAAAGACAGTTTTGGAAAGCTGTTTAGCTTCCTTCTACATTCTCTAGTTGAGGAGATATTTGCGTCGAGGATCTATCGAGGATGATTCTCGGCCGCTCAAAAAGCCGCTCCCTTCTTCACCATTGCAAGTGTAATTGTTGGCAACGCTCGAAATGTGTCTAGAATACATTCTCCCAACATAAGCAACAAGAAAAGGGGCAATCGTCATCATCCGATTTGTCTCAGTATAGGCCATGCATCCGACCTCCACTCAAGTTGTAGAATCTATTGAAAGGTGTTACACATATGATGATGACCTGTTGACAGAAACTGTATTGTAGTAAACACATTTCGTAACTCCTGTAACCTAAGGAACAGCTTCATTCGCCCATGGTCTTTCCAGAACTCTTGCCGGTTTGCGACAGCTCCCTAACAACTGCCTCATTTTCAACGAGGTATTAAGGGCGAGAGAGCGGGCCTAGATAAAGGAGGTGCCTCTACAGCACGTGTACACATTGCGGAGATGCACTTTCATTCCTTGTACTGCTTTCAAATACGTCCTTCTCATAAAGGTAAAGGAATGGAGCGACTGGACCTGCAAAGAATATTTTATCTCATGTTTTCTCACATATCCTTGTTTTCTGCTGCGCTACACCCTCTTCTCCTATCTGACGTTACTGACCCCAATGAGTACGACCCCCCATGACCCACCCTGACAAATACGACCCCTCCTGTCGAGGATTTCCTGATGACAGGGGCGATCGCAAGGTCGCAAGTAGCGTCGTTCCGTGTGGACTGGAGGCCGCAATGAGGGCAATTCATTACGCCGGTGCTAGCGTTGAACTAGTTGCGCCTCCCCCCCCCTTCTCCAAGCAGTCCAGTCCAACATTATCAGATCCAACATATTCAATCTGAAGCTTACCATGAGGGGATAGCATTAAGTCCTATCATTTTTTGACATTTTTCTACATTTGTTTTTACGAAGCTGCGCAAGACACGGTAGCCAGAGTGGATGTTTTTTAGGGCTACTACTTTTTTTCTACTCCCCTGGCAGAGTTGTGAACCGCGACAAACCAACTCTTTATTCCGATATTTCACCTACTCAAAATTTGACGTCTCTGAAGATCATAGATCGTGAATGTTCTCTGGTGAAAGGCCTCTGGTGCTTTGATATAAATAAATGACAGTCATCTCGGACAAGGTCTGCAGAGTAGGCTATTAGTGAGATATCCCCCTATTTCATTCCTGTCAGTGTTCTCTTGCATATCAACTTTGCAGGCGGTTGGGTGCCTGCAAAATAGCGGTAGAAAACCACCTTTCAGCGATCTTTGGGAAGTGCTCGTTGTCTCCATGCAAGCAAGTGACGATAAAAATTGTGGGCAGGGGGAGGGGGTATATGAGCTATACTCGAACGCTAGCAAGGCTGCCAAGGAAGCAAGGTGCAGCGCTTTCACGACGAACACTTTGGTTACTGAGCAGTACTCGAGCAGGGCCAACCGTCCGTTCAAACTCTTTGAACGAGGTGGTCGCTTTTGTGATTTCGGAAACGGGGGGGGGGTCGCATTTGAGGGTTCGAGCGAGATTAATGATGTTTGCAAAAGTACGAATGAAGCTCGTTAAAAGGGATGTTATTAGGCGGTTTTTAAGTTTTGGGAAGTATTGTGAATGAAATGAGACAACAAAATTGGAGAACTTGTCGCTCAGTATACCCATTCAGCCCCTTTCCCCTCTTCCCCGCTCGACAGCTGTTTTAAAGGAAAATGAGGGCGGAGTTGGGTGCGTCGACTGGTCTCAGAATCAAGTATTCACATTAACAGTCATGATGGCGAGGGTAGTGAAGTCGAGGTAGGGGTAGGAGTGACGTACTGGGCAATTCTTTAAGTCTTATGGTGGTGGTGGGGATCCTGAAATTTTTGCGTGCGCGACGGTTGACCCTGTACTCGAAAGTCGTAACGACCCCTAATTGCTCCACCCACTAGTTTGGTTGGCGATTTGGGCGAGCTCTGTTGCTATCGTAGCGGCATCGTTAGTTTTTCACTTTGAAAAGACATTTCACTCCAAGCGTTCGTATCTTGCGATTTGTCTGTGTAAACCGTTACATCCAAAGCGTCGCCTTGTTGGAATGATACCGGCCATCGGGGTTATCACCCCCACACCTCTTTCTTAGCCGTCACTCATCCCTGGCCAGAATGAGAATAAAGATATCTTACTTGCGGGTTCTTGAGGAACTTCTTTGCTGTCCATTGGCGTGCCCCTAAACACCCCCACGCCCCCTCTAAGCGCCTTCGGAGCCTACTATGAGCGCTGCCTGTAACGGGTTGTTTGCTTACCTGACTGCTGTTGCAGACGAAGCTTTTCATTCGATCGATTATGGAAGTTATCTTTTATGTCAAACAATTTGCATCATGTCCACTTTTTCTCAGCATTTAATATATGTTTGCAAAAGCAATAGATGTGTTCTACCTGCGTTTTTTCCCAAATCAACCACTCTAAGGAGCATATCTAGACACGCGTTATATTTTGATTCTCTCGCTAATTACACTCCCAAATCAAGGAAAAAGTCCAACGATATTTTGGTGGAGAATATCTAAGGTCTAAATGGACAAGTCCGAGTTTAAATTGTAACCGTAGTACTTAGGCTGCTTTTATAGTGTTTGGCAAGAACCAACAATCCCCTAAAGTATTCGCCTCATTTCTCATTCATGTGGTTGTATTCTTTTCTAACAGGCAATAAAAAATATAGCTTTATATGTGTGAGCAAAACACAATGACCACACTCAATTCAGTAGATGAATCGCTCATCAATCAGCTTCACGGATTCCTCTTCTTGAAGTGTGTGCAGGGCCGAGCGGACGCGGGAGATCTTAGCTTCGGGCATTTGCTAAATTCGTAGAATGAGGACATCTGAGGTTGAAAACGCCAATAGTGGTGTTATCGTACCTCGAACTGATCGAGCAGAATCATCGTTGGACTACTGTCATCTGAACAAATCGAAATCAGCTCAATCATGTGAGAACAACCCAGCTCCTGAAAATGAACAGAATTCCGTACGAAACACGAACGTTTCGACATAGCCATAGAAAATGATGTAGGAGATTTTTAACGTCTCATAAGTGCAACAATGCTACATTAGATTTTAGTTACTACTCTGCTGTAAACTAAGAGCTAAACAATTGCCAAAGCATCCAATGATTGTCCACAGCAACTCAGGTGAATCCTGTAGTCTCATCACCCACCCTTGTGTGCTAAACAGGAGCACCTGATCCACCTCACT
>MU870903.1:3061-14360 GCA_036418205.1 Ostertagia ostertagi | reverse complement strand
AATAAAAAGTTATCAAACCAAATGAAATCCTATAAGTTTAATAACGTTCTTCAGGGTTGAGTTCTAATCAAATGAAACAAGCCGCATAATTCACTAGAAAGAGTGAAGAAATTTACAGGTTTACGTCAAGTCAGTGCACTCGAAAAACTTAAACTTGAAAAAATAAAACATGAGGCCAGGAATTGGCGAAATGTGCGGAGCTCCAGCTAAATGCATGAATGAATCACCGCCAAAGAACAACTGTTGTGTTTGGCTAGCGGGAAGTTCAATTAACCTCGGTCACACAGTTGTTTAACATCTGCATCTCATCACGAAAACATCCTCGATCCAGGCATCCATCGCTCGAAACATTATTGGGAGCAGGTGCGTCCGAAAACCAAAATCAATGCAGACAACAAGCTCGCCACCAGATGCGCTAAAAATTGGACTACTGTCTCAGTCAGCCGTCGAGTTCTGTAGAGACATTTCTCAGGCGAATGTTGCAAAAGCCTAAAAGAGGTTGACCAAAAAGCTACCAGCCCAATGCGACGATTGTAGATGATGGTAGCGAAGCTTAACATACGTCAGACCGAGGATCAAATCCTGTAGCGAATATCGCTAGGCCAGCAAAGCCTTCTATACTTCCGAAGTCGACTATTTAGTACGCTCATTCAAAAAATTGGAAAAAATGTATTCTTACATCGACAAGCCTCGAGAATCATTCTGTATGTGGTTGAATTCAAATGCCGCCACAATTTAAAAAAAAAGGTTGAAGTCGAAGCGCATCCAAAAATTTGAATGCGCAGAGAAGATGAAGGCCTCAGCATGGATGTATAAAAGGAGGAATTCATGCTCCTTGCCCATGGAATCCTCCTTCGATACATTCACACGATGCAGCCATACTGCAGCTCCAACCGCATAATCCTTGCTAGGCGTTAGACGAAATGCGACAAATAAGATGGGCAACCTCGTAATGCGAGTAGTAAAAATGCTTTCCTCAAAAGTGAATAAATGCTCTCTTTTCGTAACCACTATTTGTCGTTCTGATCGAAATCCTACTGTTATATGTTTAGATAATCTTTACGCATTGGACATTGCAGAAATTATTTTGTGACATTCATGTTTTTGTTCATTTACAAAACAAAATCTGCGGTTATGTGGTGAGGCGGCGGCGCCCACAAAATCGCGTCCGTCCCACGCGACCGAAAAGTGGAAAAGGGGCGTCGTCGTGAATGTGTTAATTGACTACACCGCGGAAGTAGGCGCTTCGTAGCATGGTAGAACCGAGCGACGCATGCTCTTTGCACTCATAATTTTGCCCCTTGAAAAACACATTTACAACTATTAGGTTGTCTCATAAGTAGTGTCGCTTTTTTTCAACCAAAAAATTTTCATCTAAATCCCCATGCTTTTACATCGAATATACCATTCGAAAGAGAATTGTCTGCTCTACAAGATGCTATGTTCTCTTCCACTCTGTTCCAGGGTTTTCAAATTTTAGGCCTGCGAAATGGGAGGTCCAGCCGACAAAAATTGACCAAACCGACAACTATCTCTAACTTTATCTTCCCTTGGGAGAAATCAATCAATGATGTACCCTCTACTTATACATGACCTCTTCTGAACATTACACTATTAGGTTTCCCAACAAGTCGCGTCGTTCCATTTCCAGACCTGGTTTTTCAACCAGAACTCGACGGTCGAGCACCATTACCTGAGATCTAGGTCGAAATTTTTTATAGCCGAGACATTGAAAAACTGGTAGAATTTAAAGAACAAGTCATGACTATGTTAGGAATGTACGCCTGGTTGATTTTCTCATCTTCTCAGGAATAATTTTTTTCAAAGAAATGCGGTCACTTTCGTGGATAAAACACCTTATTCCTAAACACCTAAAATTCGAACTAATTCCCAACAAACATAAAACAAAACAAATGAGCGAATAGAGCAGAAGAAGTGCTCACAAAAGGAACACTCGATATGAAACAATGACGTTTACGAGGAACAATTTTAATTTGAAAATTGCTATGGCTTATCCGTCAGCCAATTCGAAAAGAAAACACGGCAAAGCTTTTTCGGCAACCTAAGGGTGGAATGTTCAGAAGAGGTCATGAGTAAGTAGAGGGTACATCATTGATTGATTTCTCCCAGGGAAAATAAAGTTAGAGCTAGTTGTCGGTTTGGTCAATTTTTGTCGGCTGGACCTCCCATTTCGCAGACCTAAAATTTGAAAACCCTGGAACAGAGGAAGAGGAACACATAGCATCTTGTAGAGCAGACGATTCTCTTTCGAATGGTGTATGAATATTGTGAAACCTTGAGGATTTACGAGAAAACTTTTTGTTTGAAAAAAAAAACACACTACTTACAATACCGCTCACAGAATGTGAAAAAATGACGGTGATTGACAGTCGCGACCTATCAAAGACCGTCGCACTACCATAACTCCGCTGAAAGCGAATGAAACGGAAAAATTCAAACTCCTATAGATACGTCTCCACACAACGAGTTCCAGGATGTGTTATAGGTCGGGACCGGTTAAGTAGGTCACCAGCTTCAGAGCTAATTATGTAAGAACCGCTTTGCTGCATTCCAATAAACAACAAAGTTGTTGCGCAGTTACATACCTAGTTCAAGATCTTGTAGCCGTTTCGTCGTATTTCCTCCAGACTTTGATGAAATACGCTTTCAAAATTTGGAAATGTCGTAAAATTGAAGAGCTCGTTCGCATCGGGAACGACTGTGAAACATGGATAAAAATGCATCAAAAAAGGAGGAGTGTGCGAGCGGTAGACTACTGTGCACATAAACATGGGATCTAACGAATGGTGTTCTACCTTGAGGTCAGAATTGGATTTTGCCCAGCTTAAAAGGTAAAGCTGGTGACCTACTTAACCGAATCCCGACCTATAACAACACATCTGAACTCGTTGTGAGGAGACGTATCTATAGGAGTTTAAATTTTTCCGTTTCATTCGCTTTCAGCGGAGTTATGGTAGTGCGACGGTCTTTGATAGGTGCGACGGTCAATCACCGTCATTTTTTCACATTCTGTGAGCGGTATTGTAGAGGTAGAGTGATCAAGTTGGAGGAGCCATCCATATAGCCTATCTTATCCGTAGTACTAGAGAGCAGTTCTTTGGGCTATCGAACACTACGGATAAGATAATAAGTGAACGACTCATTTCGAGCGTACTTTTGATAAGGACGGTGGATGTCCTACATTCCACACTACCTGCCCACATCCCATCCACTTTTCTGCACAGGTGATCCACCCTGGAGCTCCTGCACCCTTAGCCCTTTGCGGAGGTGTCCTTTCTCCTGGTCCAGGACCGTTCCCTTGGGTCATGGCAGGCGGAAATGTGAAAACGTTTCAGGGTTTCTCACCCATTACACCAATATTTATCAGAAGTCTACTTTAAAGGAATCTTGCGCGGAAAATTCTTGCACTCTTTCCTAACATGAATATGTCAGTTGTGATCACTGGAAATAGCACACAAAGTTTCACGCATGAAGATTCGGTTTCTGAAGAGAAACAAACGTACAAAAACTACACGTTATGGACCATCGAAGGACCAGGAGGCAGAGCCAGGCGAGGCATGGAAAGAAGACGGCGTTTGGCCGGCTACGTACCAGGCGACGCAATGAGAGAATCGGGTTAAAGCGCGCGATTTCGGAGAGTGGAGACAAATCGATCGATGGAATAGGATGGAGTAGAAGTGTAAGATGTGAATGCAACGAAGCAGAAGGCCAGAAAGAGCTTCTAGTGAATGCACTCCAAGAACCAAGTTTGAGCATCCCCGTCGCCAGCATTCGTGAAAGACGTCCGTGGGCAATTCGAACGCGTAGCAGCCTTTTCGAGTTTTCGAATTTCTAATCAAAACGAAAGCAATACTTCAGTTCTTTTCACTATTATCGTGGATAATGAGTCTCAAGCCAGTGATTTATGGCTGAAATAGAATCATGATTTTTCCGCGCAAGATTCCTTTAATGAGCCCTCTAACCTTATTTGGGTATTTAGAAAAAATGGAGTGCCCCCCCCCCCGAACTGGAGTTTCACCGAGGCTACCTAATGTGTTGAAGACATTCTAGTATCTGAGAATTTCGCATTTACAACTTCCGAAGTTCAGCAATGGCAGCGCGGTTGCTAATCTCTCTTTGCTTTCCTACTTCATGAAAGGCCCCAAATGGCAGCTAGTCATTAGGTTTAAGTCTTCAGGCTTTTTGATCCGCCCCCCTTTTTCCAATGGTTCTTCTTATTCCACAATGAAGCAAAAATATATTACATGCTTGAAAATACATGTGCACATAGATCTGAAGCAATTGCTGCTCACCATACATGCGACATGTACATTAAGGTTTTAGTTAGCGCATGGTTATTACTTGCAAAAAACCTTCCCTAATGGAGCCATGAAAAAGCAAGCTTGGCTCATAACTGCACACTGCCTTATTGATAGGCCGGTCGCTCGATGAAACATGGGCACGATTGTGCGTGAATGTACAAATGTGTTTTCATTCAGGGGCAAATAATTCCCGCAGTAATTCGATTACTTACCGGTTAGGGCAATAGTTTCGATTCAAACGAACAACTTACTTTTGTGGAGTCAGATGATAATATCCATCAGCAAAGTGAGCATCTTCAAACCTCATGTGAGGTTCGCTGTGTAAGACAGAGGAAAGATGCAGCCTGACTGACTTCACTACCTTTCCTCTGCTTTGGGCGCATATGGGGAGATTACAGGGGCGATCGCAAGGACGCAAGTAGCGTCGTTAGACTAAACGCAGCCGCAAATGAAGGCGATTAATTACGCCGTTGCTAGCCTTAACACTTATGCGCCCCCCCCCCCTCCTCAAGTCGAAATTCGGTGAACCATTCAGAAAACAATCCATGTCCAACATATCAGACAAAACATGTCAATTTTCAATCTGAAGCTTACTATGAGTTGGTAGCTTTAAGTCCTTTCATTTTTGACATTTTTCTACATTTGTTTTTACGAAGCTGCGCAAGCCACGGTAGCCAAAGCGGATGTTTTTTAGGTCTACTACTTTTTTTCTACTCCCCTAAGCAGAGTTGTGATCCGCCACAAGCCAGCTCTTTATTCCGATATTTTCAGCTACACAAAATTGACGTATCTGAAGATCATAGATCGTGAAAGTCTCTCTGGTGAACAAGGCCTCTGGTACTTTGTATCTAAAGTAAAATAGACAGTCATCCGGCAAGGTCTGCCAGAGTAGGCTACTAATAGTGAGATTATCCCATTTCCATTCCTGTCAGTGTTCTTTTTGCCATCATATCAAATTTGCTGGGAGCTGGGTGCCTGCGAAATAGCGGAAGAAAACCACCTTTCAGCGATCTTTGGGAAGTACTCGTTGTCTTGAAAGCAAGTGACGACAAAAAGTGTGAGATTGTATGAGCAGGGGAGGGGGTATATGAGCTATACTCGTAGCGCTGCCAAGAAAGCAAGGTGCACGACGAACACTTTGGTTACTGAGCAGTACTCGAGCAGGGCCGAACGTCCGTTCAGACTCTTTGAACGAGGTGGTCGCTTTTGTGATTTCGGAAACGGGGCTCGCATTTGAGGGTTGAGCGAGATTAACGATGTTTGGAGAAGTACGAATGAAGTTCGTTAAAAGGGGTACCATTGGGCGGTTTTTAAGTTTTGGGAAAGTATTGTGAATGAACTAAAGAATCAACAATTCCCTAATATATTCGCCTCATTTCTCATTCATGTGGTTGTATTCTTTTCTAAAAGGCAAAAACGAACTCAAAAATATAGCTTTATATGTGTGAGCAAAACACAATGACCACACTCAATTCAGTAGATGAATCGCTCATCAATCAGCTTCACGGATTCCTCTTCTTGAAGTGTGTGCAGGGCCGAGCGGACGCGGGAGATCTTAGCTTCGGGCATTTGCTAAATTCGTAGATTGGATATCCGAGGACAAAAACGCCAGTAGTGGTGTTATCGTACCTCGAACTGATCGAGCAGAATCATCGTTGGACTACTGTCGTCTGAACAAATCGAAATCAGCTCAATCATGTGAGAACAACCCAGCTCCTGAAAATGAACAGAATTCCGTACGAAACACGAACGTTTCGACATAGCCATAGAAAATGATGTAAGAGATTTTTAACGTCTCATAAGTGCAACAATGGTACATTAGATTTCAGTTTACTACTCTCCTGTAAACTAAGAGCTAAGCAATTGCAAAAGCATCCAATGATTGTCCACAGCAACTCAGGTGAATCCTGTAGTCTCATCACCCACCCTTATGTGCTAAACAGGAGCACCTGATCCACCCCACTCAGCAATGTTAGTCTGAAGACAAGTTCCTCTGTAGCCGAGATGGGCAGTTGAAGGCAGGGTCAACAGTCCGTTGCCGAACCCCGACGAGGGAGGGGTCGTATTTGAGTTTTGAGACGGTCGTATTTGGCTTTCGTGTGTTGATGATGGTGAAAAGATGGGTCGTAAACGAGATTTCCTGAGGGAGTCATAGGGAAAGTCATAGGGGGAAATTGGGAGTCGTGTTGCAGTGGGGGCAACAGAAGGTCGTTTTCACCGGGCTTCTCGGCGATTTTGGCGAGAACTCGAGAAAAGGAGCGCGAGATAGTCGAAATTATAGCATTTTCTATTTGTTTCGACCAGTCTACCAATCCCTAACAGCCCCCATCCCTGCTGTTCGAGATCCGATTACAGACGAGAAAACGTGGCGAACATTCGAGAAGAACGAGAAGTGAGGGGTAGTTGGTTTGTCTCGACATAAAAGATGATCAATTTATAGAAACAGCACTTTGTGGTGAGCAGGTGCTGTGGGGTAGAGGCTAGGCTGTGGAGTTCGTCCGAGAGACTGCCCTAAGAGGTGGCCTGATGCGCTGGCGTGATGCAATACCGGAGCACCTTTTGTGGTCGTGCATCAGAAACGGCGAACGGTGGACCCGTTGCGCCTTCACGCACAAGGTGCGTGAGCCGGAGTGTGAGTGGATCCTGCTAACGTCAAACAACACTAACGTCGCTGCCATATCCGCTCGGAGAGTGAAATTACCACTCTTTCGATAACGGGTTCAAAAAATTGCGCAAGTTCAAGGGCAACAGTGATTCTGAATGGAAGACAAACGGATGAAGACCTAGTCGTTTGACTCTTGAAAAATTTTTTCGGGTTCCCGCGACTGATTTATAGCTTAAATTAGTATAGCAGCCGTCCATGAGATTTAAAGGAGGAATTCACGATTAGAATGAAGGTCGAAGAAAGGGAAACTGACCTAGTTGAGGGACCCACGGACCTCCTGAGGGTGCGAACTGACGCGCAATTCGCATGGAAAAATTTGACCTCGGCGACCTATCATGCCTCAAAGCTGGCGGGTCCGGCGATCTCCGCCCACCGATCATCTGATCACTCGCCGTAGTTCAATACGTGGCGAGTGATTAGATAGCTGAGAGAGCGTAGTGTTGAAGAGGGCACAGCGATGAGAGTCGCATCAATGCTCAAATCAACGGGCAAGGAAGGGGTCCCATTTCTCGGGTTCTGGGCCGTTTCTCATGGTTTTCCTTCTTTCGTGTACCACTCACCATCCCTAGGTTAATTTGAAATGGGTTGCTTTTTCATCGTGAATTCGTCCTTTAAATTGACTCTTGCGCAGGTCACAAAAAATGTTAATGCACCTAAATACTCCAGTCAGATAGTCTAATGATATCAAACTAACTTTGGTACAATTGAGTATGTTACGCCACACTTATGTTGCGGAGTCGTCATTGCGGACTTACTTGGGTTCGAGGTTCAAAGTGTACGAATAGTAAAACGAACCGTAGCCAGCTGTTGCCACTTCGAGTTCTCGTCCATCAGCTTAGAAAGTCTCAATCGTGTCAAGTAGTCGAGGCAGGAAATATCATCTGAAATTATTCTAGCCCTAATTAACTCTCCTTTTGGATAGATGCATTCAACAGAACCGACGTACCTTGAGACATTTTACTATGCCGGGCGCTTCTTCGAGATCTATTTGCTGAGCTTGTGGACGGCTGATCATCCACATACTCGCCGTCGGAATCCAGACCAACGTCGCCTGACGCCCCTTCCTCTCGATCTGTGAATATGAGCATAATTTTCTTGAAATAACAGCGGCAAATTTTCCAAAACCGCATCATTCAAAGGAAGATACTATACTGACCATATGAAGTCTGTGATGTTAGATGCTCGCTTGGCGGCTGCGCCCTGGATGGAACGGATGACCGGTGTGGAGGCGGAGTGTCCACGTCAGGAGGTGCAGTCATACTTCCGTGAAGATTTGGTAGCGACCGGCCAAAGAGCGCCGAACGAGTTGTTGTCAGATCAGACGGTACTGGTGGAGGTACTTCTTTCTCCGGCAACTCAACTCTGAAAGTTTTGATGTCATTGACGCCAACGCAGCATTACCGTTTTTCAGGCTCTTGGAACGGTGATGTATGTAACGTAATTATTGCCGAAAAAACTTCTGACTCATGACTTTTTTCTGGACTGACAGCTGTCGGAATAGCAGTTTATCCCAATGAATTCAAAAGCCGTCCCACTGGTTAGTGGTTTTTGTTTTTATCGCCAAAGGACATGAGAATAACTGCGATGAGTCATTTTGTTGGATAAGAAAGATGCTGGGAAGAAGGCATAATATAAAGTGGTCATTCTGCAAAAAAAATCAGTTGAAGGTTATGAAGCGTCAAAGCTCATTGTGAATGCTAAATTAGAAGAACTTGCTGAGAATGGTTAGATTTCGAATTAATGCGGTTGGAAAAAAAGCTTGGATTGCAACTAAAATATGTAGATTAAGCGATACTATGATTTGAGCCGCAAAACCGGCAAATGCTCAGAGCAAATTCACGTCCACAGAATGGGCAGAGTCACTAAAACCATCGCGACCTCCTTATCATTGTGACCATCTCCTGGTGAAATTTTGTAAGGAGGGATCTACGGGAGAGCGGTGGCTGAATATTTCTTCAAACTGCATTCGACTAATTATGGTGTTATTCTTCTGCCAACGAGGTTGTTAGGTGGTGACTTATGGGGCGCTGACGTATGACGTCGTCTTCCTCAAGCCTTGAACAAGGCTGCAAGGTTAGTTAATTCGCTTAACAGAAGGTCCAAACGCTTCCTCTCCCCTAGCGTTTCTGACGGAACGTTAGGGGGAACAAGGCGAAAACCTCCGAACGAGGGAAATAAACTCACCCAGTCCACCAGCACAAGAGTAGGACAGCGCCACTCCAGTTATAATTAATTAATTACCCTATTTTCCGGTGTATAAGCCCCCGCTAGTATCATGTAAAAACACCTCCACTGGTGCAGTGTACTTGAGTACATCTAGAGTCAACCGTAACATGCCCATAGGGGTAATTCGATATGCTGATCACGAAAACGACATTCGTTTTTAGCGGTGGCGGCATCTGGCGCCAGTTGGCGCCACCTTGTCACGACCCTTGTTTTCGCCAAAATCGGTGTAAACTTCAGTATAGGGGTTATTTGGGACCCTGATTACGAATATGACATTCGTTTTTGGCGTTAACGTTGTTTAGTGCACATGTCTCGGTTGGAGAGCGCAGACGAGCAGAAAATAGGCGTCAAACAGCGCCAGCGCCTATAATGAATGTCATATTCGTAATCAGGTCCCAAATAACCCCTATACTGAAGTTTACACCGATTTTGACGAAAACAAGGGTCGTGACAAGGTGGCGCCAACTGGCGCCAGATGGCGCCAGCGCTGAAAATGAAAGTCATTTTCGTGATCAGGGCATCGACTTACCTCTATAGGCAAATTTGCGGTGGTTTCTAAGGTGTACAAAGTTACACTGCACGAGCGGGGGTGGTTTTACGTGAAATCGGCGCGGGCTTATACACCGGAAATTAGGGTAATTTATTTATTTCAATACACTCAAAGGTGTGCCTAATAAAAAAAGGGAATAATAAGTATGAAAGCAGCGAGATATAAACAGCTACACTTGGGGCTCACCATTTGGCTTTAAAAAAAGCGGGATAGCGAAGATATTAGATGTGTTGTGCCGTCCTGGATGAGGTGGCAGAAAGGATATTGCAGAATTCAAGTCAGTTAACGAGGTCGCCAGGCGATATACAGGGGGGGGCAAAAAAAAAAGACATTTTGCCTATGTCGCACTTCGGCCTTTTTTCTTCGCAGAGATTGCCGTCGTTGACGGGAGTTCCTCAGCAAGTATTCCCTAAATGTCCCTCTATAAGTAACGCAGGCCCTCCTTCACTGCCCTCACCGTCTTCAGAATATGACGTCATCTGTCACCGTCGTCAGGCTCAAGGAGGTCTACCGTAACTGCTTCAGCCTGAAGCTCTTACGCAATTTCGTGAATCGATTTAATGTTGGATAGTTTTCTAGAGGCATTAGCTCCCACTATGCAAATCCCCTCGAAACTAGCTTTCCAGTAAAGGTCGTTATGGTACACGATCCTTCGAAGACCCCATTGAGCTCGACCAGTGCACCATGTTTCCAGGGCAAATTCTTCTGATGCCGTCCACGTAGGTGGCCACTATGAAGATTTTCTTATAGAATGAAATGCGCTCTTCAATAATAAGTTGGAACCATTCGGTCTGAATTGAGCAAAGTGTGCTTAAATCCATCTGAAAGTGGAGACAAAATGTCTTTTTTATTGGCCCCCCCTGTATATATATGCATATTTTTTGTTGATCATTAACTATTAATGATCACTAACTGAGACTTACTGTGCAGTCTTTGTATAAAGGCAATACTTCGACCTGCACGTCTCAGTGTTTACATCAGTAGCTCACAATGTGGCGCAAACGACAAGAAATCATTTGTGGAGGATAGGCACTCATAGCGGTTATTCATTCTGGGATTCCGCGCGTGAATCCAGAATGCCTCAAGCGCTTTCCTAGCGGAAATCTCAGTCTCGTATGCTAGGATTTTGCACTTTACATCAAAGTCATTTCCGTGATTATTTTCATTTTCGTGATCTTGTGGTGGTGGACTGGGTGAGTTTATTTCCTTCGGAATTTTCGCTTGTTCCCCCTAACGTTCCGTCAGAAACGCTAGGGAGAGGAGGCGTTTGGCGGTTTAAAGGACATATCTCAAACCTTGAGCCACGTTCAGGCCTTTGAGGAAGACGATCTCGTCGAAACGTCAGGCCACTAAATAAAGTTCCACCTAACAACCTCGTTGGCAGAAGAATAACATATAATTACAACAATGCCGAGGTTCTACGAAGAGAGAAGTTGGAATCTGCATTCGACTAAATTATTTCAGATGGTCCAGCAATACGACGAGGTCATAACTGAAATAGCTATCTCTTTCTGTTCACTATATAAACTACAACAT
>MU870902.1:24080-41342 GCA_036418205.1 Ostertagia ostertagi | reverse complement strand
AAGAGAATACGAATCGGCGAATAGAGTAGCCTATCGCTATAACGACTCTCAGTGGAGCGAACGTATGAAGCTCCGGTGATTCCACTCTCCACGCCAGTCCCTCCAGTCTCCTTCAGTCAAGGCGGCAACAGGATTAGTCGGACTTCGCCCAGCGGTTGCTTAGATAACACAATGACTACCGCAATTATAATACCACGTTACTATTAGGTCGGTCCATAAGTCTTGCAACAAACTGGCTGAATTTTGAATTTAATATTTTCATTATCTTTTTGTTCCATTCATCCGGCATGCTCCTCCATCAATATCTACAACCTATTGCCAACACACTAGTAGCTGTTCGATGCCTCCTCTTGTAGGACTCTACTGAATTCTGATCGAAGAAAGATCAGATGTCGATTTTGACATCATCATGGTTAGGATGAGATTTCTTCTCTAGGACGTGGTCTGGAGAGGGAGCAGGGGCATCCTTTGGCTCGAGGTCAGGGCTATAAGGTGGATACAAAGAACTCTCCGTCCGAGAGTCCAAAATTTTCCTGGATTTTCTTAGCAAGAGGTGGTTCAACGGTGTCATAAAAAAGCAAACTTTGCCTTGTTTTTCTTTCGTATTAAAAGCGTTGCATTCGAGCTGTGGACGGTTGACTTCCGCGTTGACTGCGACATCTACACGTAGGGGTTTCCAGAGCTCAACTCCTCTCGTGTTCCACCAAAAATCCGAGAAGGCCCTACTTGGACGAGGTTGAACTTGAGCAGTAAGAATCCCGAAGCGTTTGAGCTGGACTGTCGCCGCTTGTTTATTGTTAGCACACTGTACTCCCTCCACATCGTCGACAAATGTGATGGATGGAGCTATCGAAGAAGTCCATAGTAACCCGACTTGAACATGATGATGTCAGATCGTGTTTGGAGCTGATTCGGGCTCAAGGCATGTGGGATCCAAACTCTATATTTTCGGATCTTCACAAGTCTTTGGAGATGCCACAGTGCTGTCTCCTTGTCGCATCGGAATTGCTCTAGCAAATGATCGATACTCTATCCAGATCCCTTTTCAACAGCGTCAGATAGAGCATCGTGATTGTCAGTCACGGGGTGGTTGGAGTGTGGATCATTTCAAATAAAAAAAGTCAACGCTGAGCAGAGTGAAGCGCCTGTGCACCGTGAATTGAGAGAGCGTGCCCTCGCCCATCTTCTGGCTAATCCTTGGTGTAGCATGACTTGCGGAACATTCCAAGCAGTACTCGTAAAAATTAGGGCACGAAGACCTTTTCGCGAAATCGGTGTAATATCCATAACAAGTAGCGAGACAACGAGCTGGATGGTTGGCTGAAATTGCAAAGGTGGATGCTACGTAAGCAAACATGTTGCGGATTTTTCGGAGTTCTCACAAAAATTTTCTAGCATCGAATGTAATTTGTTGCAAGACTTATGGACGGACCTGCCTAGGCGGTCCACATATAAGGAGTGAAAGATAGTCGCAGCATTATTTGAAAACCGAACAATGCACTCGAGGTGACAAATTCTGCCTCAAAATTGTAACCATTATGGTGCTCCTCTGCTCTCGTCGATCTATATAATCTCAATAAACCTCGGCCATACTCTACAAGCATGAATGGATGATTTATTTTAATCTCTCTGAAATCGAGTGCACTAATAACTGAGCTTCGATGATCGTAGTGCGGCCGTAATGCTTGTGGTAGAAGTTGTCTTACTCAAGTACTAGATTGGTCGTGCGGCAGTCGCCGGACCCTCCCTTCTTTGCGAAGCTTCGGGTTCCTCCTCAAATTGTTCTCCCCTTCTCCCACACAGCTCTCCACCTGCCACTGCTAACCTTGTGAAATGACTGAGAGTGGACTAAGTAGGTTTGTATATATTATATATTATAAAGCGCTGATGATGTGTGTGTGTTTGTGTGTGTGTGTGTGTGTGTGTGTGTGTGTGTGTGTGTGTGTGTGTGTGTGTGTGCGTGTGTGTCACGAAATTCATAGCACGCGTCGCAGCAGTCGTTAGGAGCTGATTTTTTGATATGATATAGGGGGTGGGACGGGAACATATTTGGTGGGGTTCAAAGTGATAACGACTGATAAGAGCAGATAAGAGGCGCTGAAACACAAATTTCACGAAATTCATAGTGCGCTTCGCAGCAGTCGTCAGGAGCTGATTTTGGGGCATGATATAGGGGGTGGGACGGGAACATATTTGGTGGGGGTCACAAGTGATAACGACTGATAAGAGCAGATAAGAGGCGCTGAAACACAAATTTCACGAAATTCATAGTGCGCTTCGCAGCAGTCGTCAGGAGCTGATTTTGGGACATGATATAGGGGTGGGACGGGAACATATTTGGTGGGGGTCAAAAAGTGATAACGACTGATGAGGACTGATATAACGATATGCGTACGAACGTAGAGAGCACTTGAAATAGAAAATAGAGAGCAGATTGTAGATAATGCCTTTCATTTCAATATCATTTCATCAGCGTTGTAATTGTAAACTCAAACACCTTTCGACCGCTACACCTTCTAGAGTTCTTGATGAATGGGATGCTCGAATAAATATGATAATGAATACTAGGCATTCCGTTTTGAGATATTCGACCGCTAAATTACCTCGATACTCGACGCATAGTGGTTGTTTACATCATCACTTTAGCTGTGCACTTCACTGCGCTTATCAAACAGTGAGATACAGCCAGCCTATGCAACGGACAGTAATACATTTACGAAGCTATAACTTTAGCGATGAAACCTAAAGCTTCATCGATTGTCAGTTCTATCAATGCGCGCGGTAGCGGGCGGAGCTAAACTGCGTATTATATATACCAGTTTAGCTCCGCCCGCTACCGCGCGCATGACACGGAAGCCTCTGACAAAACTGACAATCGGTGAAGCTTTGGGTTTCACCGCTTAACTATAGCTGCTTCGTTAAATGCATTACTGTCCGTTGCCCATCTTGGCTGTATCTCACTGTTTGATAAGCGCAGTGAAGTGCACAGCTAAAGTGATGTATGTAAACAACCACTATGCGTCGAGTATCGAGGTAATTTAGCGGTCGAATATCTCAAAACGGAATGCCTAGTATTCATTATCCTACTATATATAATCGGCTAAGCGGTTGTGTGTGTGTCTGACCGGAAATTCATAACTTCACCCCCTTTGGACCCAGAGCGCTCAAACTTCTAGGATATATAGGGGGCCGGAGGTGAACACTGATGAGTGGGTGGCGGGAAGTGATAACTACTGATAGGAGCTGATAACGGACGTCGAAATGTTGATGTCACCAATTTCGTTACACCGTTCGCGTTGATGGTGGAGAGTTTGCACTCATATATGATATGTGGGGTGAGGCGGGGACCAAGAAGTTGAGTGAACGAATGTGGTAGCAACTGATAAGAACTGATAAGGGGCGTAAAAGTGTGGATACCACCAGTTTCGTTGCGGCCCTCGCGGTGACATTGAAACCTTGGCTTTCACATGTGGTATAAGGAATGGGACGGGAACAAGGTGGCGAGGATTGAATGTGGGTGACAGAAAGTGGTATGAGCGGCAACTGTACTGATAAAAGTAGCGAAATTGAGCGTGCACTCAGTTAAACTAAACCAGGCCCTAGCAAGTGAATATGTTCCATTCCTATCCTTTCATCCAAAGAAGCAAAGAAAGTTGAGCTGCTCAACTATCTGGACTTGGACTAATAGCGAATAAAATCATATTTCCAATTTCCATAGCTCGGTTGATGCTGATTGATTGGTTATATTCACTTACACACCGATTCTTCAATTGTGGGAATTCTATAAACCGCTAAATCGCCCGAGCTCGATATCAATGCTAAATGTTTACGAAGTCATGATAAGTAACATTTCCATTCCGCGTGCTACTGCGCGCGTTACGCGACAACCTCCAGCGAAATTGGACGACCTTTGAACTTCATGGGACACATCTTCCAAAACATTTTACTGTTAGTTTCTCTGTTACGTGACCTAACATTCTGGAAGTTGTCCAGTTTCACTGAAGCCCGCCATTTGATGCGCGCGGTTGCGTGCGGAGCTAAACTGGTCATATTTATTCGAGCATCCCATTCATCCTCAAGAACTCTAGAAGGTGTAGCGGTCGGAAGGAGTTTACACAATTACAACGCTGATGAAATGATATTGAAATGAAAGGCATTATCTACAATCTGCTCTCTATTTTCTATTTCAAGTGCTCTCTACGTTCGTACGCATATCGTTCCTATCAGTCCTCTCGTTATCACTTTTTGACCCCCACCAAATATGTTCCCGTCTTACCCCCTATATCATGCCCCAAAATCAGCTCCTGACGACTGCTGCGAAGCGCACTATGAATTTCGTGAAATTTGTGTTTCAGCGCCTCTTATCTGCTCTTATCAGTCGTTATCACTTGGTGACCCCCACCAAATATGTTCCCGTCCCACCCCCTATATCATATCAAAAAATCAGCTCCTAACGACTGCTGCGACGCGTGCTATGAATTTCGTGACACACACACACACAGACAGACAGACTTAGCGCTTATACTTGGGATGGTAAGAAAGTCCTGAGCCGATTTTTCGAAAGCTCCAGAACTTTCGCTTATTGATCGATACCTAAAATCTGCTACATGATAGATTATCGCTGTCGATAATACTGTCGCGACTCTCGTCACGACCTTTTCAACGTACAGGGTATGCGCCGATAGGATTGCCGTGCTCCAGTCACATTCTCACGCCATGGAGGACGAGAGACTATGCTTTCCCACGGACGCAGACGCTTTCCCATGATTCAAACGCATGCAGCAGCCAGAAGTGCGGGAAGCTCTCTGCGTCCCTGCTCGATTCGCGCCCATCTGCCAGCAGTCATCGTGCAGTCGTCTTCCTGTCGCCTCGCCGAGTGGTTGCGTCTACGAAGTCCTCAGCCTCGGTTGGAGCCGGTCGTCATGTCACCACCATCGTCAGCTCAAGGATCGGTTCGCATGCCCCGCCGCTTATCTTATCGGTTGCGCCCGTAGGTTCTTCTATATCACTCATATCTCTCTCTCTTTAGTAGTTATGCAATTCATTGTAAAGTTAGTCATAAAAGCCTTTAATATGTAGTGTTCTGTTATGTAGCAATAAGTATACATCTTTATTAGCATATCTCAATAGTATTAGTCATCAGCTATCGGGTCGGGGAAAGGGCCAGAAGGGTCCGCTGCAGGCATCAGTCGTCAGAGCATTCTTGTGCGACGTGTCCCCCGTAGATAGGGTGTTGGGCCCTTATAATACCCATCTCTGCGTGTCCTCGGTGCTCTCCGCCGATGCATTCCCAATCCATTCCACCCAGGGGCACCAGGGCGCGACAAATGTACTTCTCCACAGTAGGTATATACAGGGGTGGCCAAAAAAAAGAGACACTCAGCCCATGGCGCACATCATCGAACTTTTCGTCGCACAGGGAGCCGATGTTAATGAAAGTTTTATGGCGTTATATTCCTTAGTTGTTCCTCCGTAAACAGAAGCAAGCACTCCTTCACTGCCCCTGCCGTCTCCAGAATATGACGTCATCTGCCGTCACCGTCGAGCTCAACGAGGCTTACCGAAATCGCTCCGACCTGAAGCTGCTACACAATTTCCTCAGTGAATTAATTGTTGAATAGCTTCCAGAGACATTAGCTGTGACTGTGCAAAACCGCTTTTGACCAGCGTTTCAGAGACGTCGTAATCGTCTATGGTATCTCGACGACCTCGTTGAGCTCGTACCGTGCACAATGCTTCCGTGGGAAAATCTTCTGATGTCGTCGGTGTAGAAGGCTGTTGTGTAGCTTGTTGATAGATTATAACGTGCTCTTCAATATTCAGTTGGGGTCATTTGGTTTGGTTTCGCGACGCGTAAATAATTCCGTTTTGAATGTTGAGTGAAGTGTCTCTTTTTTTTGGCCACCCCTGTATAGCCGGGTTGCCTTCTTTAACTTTAATCATGATGTCGATTCCACAAGAGCACTTTCGAGCGATCATCTTCAATGAATGGCGCTGCGGCACAGGAGCAGTGGGAAACCGTCAACATTATCAGCATCGCATTGGGAAGGGACACCACTTCCATCATCAGTGCCAAGCTCTGGTTCGCAGGCTTCGAAGGAGGAGACACGGCTTCCGAAGACAAGACAAGGTTGGGAAGCCCCCAAACAGTGGTAGAAGACTCCACCGTTCTCGGCGCTGTCGAAGAGGATCCGGACGTTAGCACCCGCAGCCTTGTGATAAGACTCGGGTGCACCCATCCCACAGTCCTCGGTCCCCTCCACGCCCTCGCCACAGGAAAGTGCTGACTCGATGGATTCCTCATGTCTTGACCGATAGCACGCGGTTCAGGCGGGTACCCATTTGTCAGTTTCTCCTTCTTTGTCCGCACCGAAAGGAGTTTTTGGAAGGCATGATTACGAGAGATGAGAGTTGGGTCCTCTAACAAGCACAGTGCCGTGTGGCTCCCTCGAGGAGAAGACCCGCCGACACAAGCAAAATCGGACCTTCACCCCAAAAACTGTCTTCTTTGCTACCTCTGGGATTCGTGAGGAATGTTGTATTATGAGATGCTCCCGCAAAGACATACCGCTACCGGCAGCATTTACGCCAGTCAGCTCCAGAAACTAGCGGACGCTGTTCAAGAAAAACGACCGAGACGAACTTCTGTCCACCTACTCCACGATGACGCCAGGCCCCACATAGCTAAAGAGACCCGTGCAAAATTGGAAGAGCTGATCTGGGACGCGGTTCCCCACCCACCCTATTCCCCTGACATTGCCCTCTCTGATTATCACTTATTTCATCCCCTTAAGGCATTCCTAGCGAAGAAAAAATTCACCAAAGTTGAAGACGTTGAAAGAGCGGTCAGCGATTTCTTTGACTCTCAGTCTGCTCAGTTCTGGGAGAAGGGGGTCGCTGACCTGCCCATTAGGTGGGACTCTGTAGTGAGTAACAATGGTGATTATATTGTTGAGTAGATTCCATTGTACGCGGAATAAAAAAGTAAAGAACAAAAAAGTGTCAAACGGCTCAGGACTTTCTTACCATCCTAATATACATGTAGTAGGGATACTATATAGCCGTTGGGGTATTATCACAATCACGTTGCAATAACACCTCAACACCGGATCGAACCGTAATCTTGAAAGCGATGCACTCCTCCCTCTTTCTCCTCCCTCCTGCCCATCCCTGCCTCCCCCTCCTGCCCATACCCTGCCTCCTCCCCTCTTGCCCTCCCCTCCAGCTGCCACGGCAGCATGTAGAATGAGGCTGAGTGTGCTCGATCGGTGCTATAGTCGTGTGAGTGTTATCATAATCATGACATCAAATCACGACGTGTAGCCCTTCGAACTCCCTGTCGCGGTTCACGACGACGGTCGTGGGCGCACCGCGCGCCCGGCCCCTGTCGCGCCGTTGGTCGCTGCTGGCGGCGCACGCACCGGCGAGAGGCGCGTGCTCCGCCTCCGGCCACGCCTCCAGCCGAGGCCTATATAAAGGGTCGCCTCTGCCAGTCGGCGCTCTTCGTCTCCTCCGGGAGAGACGGTCGTCGGGCAACGCGAGGAAGGCGAACGGCTAGGGGTGCCTGCTAGCACCCGTCAGCATGTTCGGGCATGCTGTCCCGTTCGCTCGGAGCGCTGGTAAGTTAGTGTCCCGCTACACCCGAGGGACACTATCGGCTGCAGGCCGTTGTTACCGCTGTTACCGCGGAATGCTGGACGACTACAAGCGTTGGCCGGGCTTCTCCACGCTCGGCAGGAAGTTGAGTTGTAGGACGTTGAAGGACGTTATCGAGTCCAAGATGTGTAGTGTTGTGTACAAGTATAGCAGCACGGGTAAGCTTGGGGGAGCGCCAGGGCTGGGGCCCGATTAAGGCGCAATAGGTCATCATGTGCTGCGTGCATCAAGGGGTTGTTACCGCGGGGCATGGCCCTGTAAACCCCCCGTTCCTGGGTTAGGAACCCTGTAAGGCCCCGGGGTGCGGAGGTCATGCGTGCGGGAAACCGCATGATCCCCGGGAAGGACCCGTAGAACGACGTGTGCCTGGGAAAGGCCACGGGGGCCCCGAACCACCTCGATGCGTCGTGTTGGAGGGTTAGGAGGGCAACCGCTCTGGAACCACGACACTCCCCGGTTCAGCGGTTGGTCCGGACGAACAGAATGACACACACCGACAAACCGACACAACAAAGTTGTGGTTTATATAATGAAGTAATGATTAGTAATTCCTACCAGTCCTTATCGGTAGTTATTACCGTTTTCAGTGGATTTTTCATTTTCTAATAGAAAATACAATAGGGTATAACGAAATGATGACGCATGCTTTCAAACGCACCTTATCAGCATCAAATAGTTGGTGTTAGTTTTCTGTCACCTTAGGACCTATCCACGTGCATGTCACTTGTAAGAACCAGCGCGCTATTGATACTGTGTCTAAGAATTTCCAGTCAAGCCGCGGACTGCAGACCAATTGGCGTTAGATGTGACAGGAACACCTCATCTGGTGGTCTTCGTGATTTCCCTACCCCTCAAAGCGAGTAATTGCCATAAAGCTCGTGTGCAGCGTGGAAGTACATATATATATTAGGTTGTAAGGAAAGTTCTGGCCGTTTCGGACCCTGAAGTTCAAATGCGCATATCTCGACTCAAACGCAACGTTTTCGATCGCAATAAAAACCTGCTGGATCTACTCTTCCTTGCGAACATTCCTTGTGTTTGATCATCCGCTCACTAGAAGTACTGAGTTCTAGAGGCGATGAACTCGGCGAAGGTCGTTTTATCATCACGTCAGATTTCGTAGCATTTCTCCTTTAGGGTGCTATCCAGACCTTTGAAAAAGCGGCGGTGAATAGGTAAGAGGACTAGGGAGTGGGATGTTTAGGGTATAGTTCAGTACCTCAGCTAGTTCGTTTTTTGCAGGGTCGGTTCTGCGGTCGACGGTTGAGGTGCATCTCGGCAAACAATCGGGCCATTTCTGGCAGCCCTTGCTGGGCATATGTGCCAAGGTTTCAGGGTATTTTGGCACCTTGCAAATGATACTGTCTTACTATGATAGTTCCGCCTGTGCTCGGGGAGTTGCGCCTGCTGTAGACCGCGTAAAAGGCAGAACAACCTTCTCCTCGTGCATTTCACCTTTGCAAATTTTTGTTGACCCTAGTCTTGATCGAACTTCTCAGCCGAAGACTATAGGTTATTGAGAAGAATCTATTCTACATTGCAACTCACAACACGAACAGAAACCGATCGTTTTCTTTGGATGAAAGATTGCAGAAGAAGGGCAGACGGCCCTACGGAATCGCAACTTTTCGCAACCCCTAGTTATTGACTTTTCCGTGCTTTTTAAGCCATCCCAAGAATCTTGAAACCATAAATCAAATACACACAATTCAGTAGCGGTCTTCTAAACTGTTTAAGCACATTTGGTTCTATCAAATGTTTCAGTTGATTTTTACCGAAATTCCACATCCAACGGTCACCCTCGCCAACTTCGAGGATATCGCCGTCCCTACATAAGCTTTCCAAACTATCGCTTCATGGCTTATTTTTCGCAAGTGCATGACCAAACGAATAGTTCATATCATGACTTATTCCACTCCTTTCTGCCCTTATTCGAGGTAGAAGAAGAAAATCGTGAGGATTCGCTTGGTGAGCATGTTCCATTCAAGGCCTTAAAAAAAGTGGAGGGTAGTCCATATAGAGCAAAGTTTACATCGTATTCTGGATAGAGAGGAGAAAACACGCTTTCTAGCGATATGCAAAATCGCAGCAGTCTGCCGAAAATGTTAAGCCCGGATAATCGATGCATGAAACATGAACGAATGAAGACATGGCCAAACTTTCCTTACAACCTAGATAACCAGCGATAAAGCCAATAGTTAAGGTCAGAGAAAGCAACGGCTTCTCGCTAGCATACGCGTACGCTGAGTCTCAGCGCACTCAGATTGATAATCCTTTCTGAGCTCTATCCCTCATTTGTGTTTCATCTATCAGTATGTTGCCAGCAGGATCTCCGTCGTTATCATTTTGCGAAGGTTTTCCGCTCCGAGCGAGTATCCTGTGGCAGCGTCCAGAGCTGGTGATGGTACGTGCAATTGAGCTAGATTAGACTTATGCGATAAAGGAAGCGAGTCACGCTGGCTTCCACGCTGGATTTGCTACCCTCGCGTTATCAATCGATAAGGTGTGAGGCAGTAATTGTTGGACGAGTGTAAGCCCATGGAAGATATGATACGATGAGATAAGAAGGTGCGGCTGCTTGATAAGAGGTGCACTCCAGAATGAAAACGGGACGATAACGATAACGGTATCATATCTAGCACGCTCTTATCGCACCCCTTTCCACATCGATAAGTCTTGGGTTTTGCTGAACTTGAGTGAATTTCGGCTCCTTATCACTTCATTGATAAGGGGCCACTGCCACTGAAACTTTACGTGTTCTAACATTGGGCAGGACCTCTATCCACTCCAATACATAGCTTTCCTTATCGTTGCCATGAAAATTATCGTGACTGCTTCCTTTAAGCGATGACGTGAATTGAAGATACAGTCGATATCCGAAAGTTGGGGTAGGTGTGTCACCGGAAGTGACGTGCACTTGATAGAAGTGCGTGGATAAGCTGTTGCCAGCATGCTTTGCTGATATCCAGCGATGTATGTTGGAAGCAGCTTATCCACATAGCTTCTATCAAGTGCACGTCACTTCCGGTGACACGCCTACCCCAACTCACCGGATATCGAGTATAGTACATTAACTTAAGCGAATTAAATATAAAGGAAGTGTCCGTCTAATCCCCATGGGATGTTAAGGAACGCCTATGCTTGAAATGGAGAAGGGGTCAATAGGACAGCAGGTAGTTGATAAAAAAAAAAAAAAACCCCATCCTCAAAAAACACACCTGGGCATTGCGCCTTATCGACGGCGTGAAGGCGCCAAAACCTACTTCCTAGGTAGCAAGAGGAAATCCGTATCGATGTGGAAGGGGTTGCAGCGGCAGCGTACTAGATATGATACCGTTATCGTTATCGTCCGATTTTCATTCTAGAGTGCACCTCATTCCAAGCAGCCGTATCTTCTTATCTTATCGTATCGTATCTTCTATGGGGTGACACTTGTCCAACAATTATCTATCTCAGACCTTATCCGTTGATAACAGAGTAGGCGACAAGAGAAGGGTACGTATTGATCTGTTGCTCCGCCCTATTGAGAGACCGCCCAATCGCATACTCGCCTACTCGCCTAATCACCTAATCGATACGTATCCCTTTCCTTGTAGACTTCTCGCTTAGTCCTAATCGCACGTACAATCGCCAACTCCGAACGCTCCGTGTAATACGCTATCATTCGAATCATGGTGTTTGGCACGATGGTGGCTACCGGTTCAAGAAGTGTAAACGACCCCTTATTCAGTTGTTGGCTCGTCCATTATCGGAGCTCAACGAACAGTGGGGTCCATTTTGGATGTTCTTGAAATCCTGTGTTTTCTCTGCTGGGGCATAATTCAGCATCCCCGCTTCCACTAGAGACCTCAACCTTATCGTTCTCTCACTTTAGTTTCGCGATTTCTTGGTTATCTGTTGTCTTACCTCCCAAATCTCTCACAACCCAGATTAACGAGAGTTTAACCCTTCTTGTGAGCAAGCGTCTTTCCAGACTTCACCCCTGGTTATAAACAAAATCTAGCTTCGTAATCATTCTCCGAATAAGGTGCTTGATACATTGATCAAACTCCGTTCACGATGAAGTTGAGCAGAAACGAGTCCGACAATATTCCCTTAGTTCTTTTCACTACCGCAGCACATCGACCCTTTGCACTGCTGCATTCTTATGGATATGATCATCATAGCCAGGGATCGGATTCGGAAGCCACTTTCTGATCACATTGTATACGAACAACTATGTTTAGCTGACAGAGAGGACTCACCTACTTCAGCACCAGCAACTCGAGAATAGAACATCTAGAGTCGACAGTCTACGATATCAATTGTAGTGATATTGTGATACAGCGTTCCTAACGAGGCTTCACAAGTCAACACCCAACATTCACGACTTTCAAATGATAGAAGCGCGTGCTCAACAGCAAAAATTAACACGTTGACGACAACGCGAGTTTTGGCTTTTTTGGCCACGTGGGACCGCGGCGATTTTGCGGGTCGTTCAAGCAGATTTTGAGTGATAAATACATAAATAATGATCAATACAAAACCAGATCAGTAAATTGTAATGAGCACAACCTACCCAGGGGTACAGTAGTGGAATTTCGATCGAAAGACATGGAATAACAATGAAAAAGCGAAATTTTTCAGAACTAGCTGCAATGGACCTCAAAAGCAATTTTACGTTGATTATTCAATCAAAACACACATATTGTCATCCCTAAGGTTCCGTATCTACTTCTACTACTATTTAAATCTTCACATTCATAAAAAGAAAAAGTAAACGAAAAATTTTAAATGAAGATTTCGTATGGTTCAGAAATCCTCCTCTAAATTAAAGCATACGTGACCATTCTATGGGCCACTATGTTTGTAGCTACGTCAAGGTCTCTTCCATGGAATAAATACAAGAAACTTCTAAAAGAATCAGGCGTGCGCGAAAAAATGAGTGTAATGGGTGCGGGGGATATATATCCACATGGCCTGCAATGCGCGGGATATATGTCCCCGCGTTGTCGTCAATGTGTTAATTGGGCAAGTTTGGGTTGCAGTTGAAAGATAGAAGCTCACGATCGCCGTGGTGTTTTTCAAACCACGCGCTTTCACCTTTTTTGATCTATGGAGACTCGAAAAGGACTGCGACCATGATCTTGTGATTGGCCGTTGCATTGTTTCCTTTCATTGTCTGCACGTTATACTTAATAATCGTACTGGGTTGGAAGCGGTGTGGACGCAAATGGCGCCACTTCTATGAGCACCCTCCGTAGAGCAAACCCTGAGTTGTACGCCATCCAGACCTATTTCTTCCATTCCTCCTGGGTAAACGACTTATGGTTCGTGACAAGTTTCTCTGTGATTTTAAAACGCTGAACTATGCATCAATTGATCGTGATTTCATCTTTTTTTCACTTTTGTTGCTTCGATACTTTGTATCACCTTTTCTCTGTGAAGTTTTTGGTATCAGTTTTTTTTCTGCTGCTTTCTCAGTTAACCCCCTATTTGTATCTGTTTGTTTTGTAGTGTCTAGGTGTTCCAGAAGAATCGATTTGATCGATCCGTATAGGGCGCGCTCTCATCTGCCATGGTCATAACGCGCAGTCAGGGAAACATAAATGTTGTTGCAAATGCTGTGAATAACAAAGATGATGTTGCGAATTGTTGAGAATGAACAAGAATGTTGTTGCAGATGTTCCTGAACGATTCAAGTATTGCTGCAAATGTTAGCTCCGACCCTGTTGATTATAGTAAGCTTTCTGTTAACGAGCTTTTACTAAATATAATGGAATTTAACAGAGGTCCTAAGTAGCGCAGATGCTTTCTGCTCTGTGCGAGGAAATGCCGAAAGATTTCACTGATCATCTTGAGAAGGAGAAACGATCCCGTAGTATTGTGCTTGCAGGCGTGAAGGAAAGTGAATAAGTCTACCTCCATCGGCTCGCCAGAGAAAGCTTGAGGCCAAAGTCTCAGATCTGTTGGATGCACTTGATTCAGAGTGTACCTCTTCCGAGGTACACCGTATAGGCAGATTGGATACCGCTAAGCCGAAGTTAGTCAAAGTTGTACCTCCGCGAGTAGTGCATTGGTGTGAGGCTCTAAAAAATGCGCGTAGTTTCGCAATTCTGGCTTTTTCGGGGTTTTGTAAGAAAGAGCATGACGCTGGAAGAGCGAAAACGCGAATTTGAGCTGAGGCAAATTGCATATGATAAGAATAATGGTTGCTTCAGTTGAGAGTGGGTGGTTTATCGAGGACAATTGAAGCACGTTTCCGGAATTACCTGCTAGGAACTCGGTAAATAAAGCCGCATGGGCCCAATGTTTTCCTATCATGCTTTTTGCCTTGAAGGCACGCTCCTGCGATCAGGCGGCTCGCCTGTTCCATCCAGGGGGTAGTAGGCAGGTGGACAAGTGTTGATGTCGGGCCCCTTTTGCGCTTGAAAGTGCGCGACAAAGGCGCAAGGAGCTCGTCCAACCCGCAACTCACACCTTCGTCCGCAAGCCCCACCCTTCGCTGTCGGTTGCCACGTGGCGCTGCTTGAAAAGCGCGGGCGCATTTGAGGCAGCGGTCCCATCGCGATCCAATGTTATTGGCACTGGAGCAACTAGAGTTAGGTTCGTGAAACTCGTCCAACGCGCCTCTTCTCTATCCCAAGGTGGAATGTGGCTGAAATAGGGGAGGTCTCTGTACGGGGCGTAATCGGTGGTTTCGTTTGCTTTCCTTCTCTTTTACAGACCACCTCCCACCTATAGCTTCATAACTGAACGCTTTTCCACACCTATTTTATCCCGAATCTTGCCTTTAAAGGACGAATTCACGATTAGAATGAAGGTCGAAGAAGTAATTCACCTAGTTGAGGGACCCGCGGACCTCCTGAGGGTGCGAACTGAAGCGCAATTGGCACCGAAGGAGTTGACCTCGGCGACCTATTAAGGCTCAATCTTGGCGCGGTGGGGCAGTGCACGCCCACCGATCATCTGATCACTCGCCGCAGGTCTATACGTGGCGAGTGATTAGATAGGTGAGAGAGCGTAGTGTTGAAGAGGGCACAGCGATGAGAGTCGCATCAATGCTCAAATCAACGGGCAAGGAAGGGGTCCCATTTCTCGGGTTCTGGGCCGTTTCTCATGGTTTTTCCTTCTTTCGTGTACCACTCACCATCCTAAGTTAATTTGAAATGGGTTGCCTTTCCAGCGTGAATTCGTCTTTAATTCGCGGAGTCTTTCTGATAAACTTGACCTCTTCATTTGCTTTGATTGGTAAGAAGCCTGATGCTGTTCTCATAACAGAAATGTGGTTCAACGCAAAGATAAAAAACTCTGAAAACATTGGAACTTCACAATATAGTATTGCTCCCCTGGTTAGGGTGAGGCATAAACGGCGGTGGTGTCTGCTGCGTGCTTAAGAACAATCTTCTTCTGTGTAACGTGCCCATTGATCAAACTCTGAAGGCGGATCTCCTGTGTGTTGAGTTAGTGTGCGCGACTGGTATGCCACGACTTAGTCGTTTTGGCCTACCGACCCCCAAATTGCGTCAAGTATGATGATGAAGATTTGCTAGAGGTATTGTCCTCGTTAGTTTCTTCGGAGCGGAAATACCATCATTTTGGGCGATTTTAGCTTGCAAACTGACTGGATCAACTGTGTTGCTTTCGATGGGACCTCTAGAGAGTGGACAACCATCGCAAAAAGATCTTGGCACACCGTGAGCACCGCTGCATCATGCTTCTATGAAGGATCTTTACGTGTATCTAAATAGGAACTTGAATGCGAGTTCACCGATTATCATTCACCAGTTTAGCTCCGCACGCTACCGCGAGCATGACATCGAAGGCTTCGGTGAAACTGGACAGTCGGTGGAGCGTTAGGTTCCACCGGTAAAAATAAGTGCTTCGTGAAATGCGTTAGCTGACTGTCCGCTTGATACGCGCGGTGGAGTACGGAGCTAAAGTGATGTCTGTAAACAACCACCATGCATCGAATGTCAAATAATTTGGCGGTCGAATAATTTTTGATGCTATGATATTGAGTAAATACCATAGATTATCATGTTTCTTCGAAGATAAATTTTTTGGGAGCTCTGGGGAAAGTAGCGGTCAAACGGTAATTTGGGCTGAGGACGACAACGCATACGAAATGTGAAATGAATTGCGTTATCTCGAATCTGCTTTTGTTGTTCTCTCTATGTTCTTACGCATATCGTTGTTATCCGTCCTTATCAGCCGTTATCACTTTGTGTCTCCCACAGAATATGGTCCCTTGCTTGCTTCAAATCAAGGTGAGTCGGTCGATGTGATTTACGTTGATTTATCCAAAGCATTTGATAGGGTGAACCACCGCACGTTGTTACTGAAACTGGAAAGACTCGGTATAGGAGGTTGTTCATTGAAATGGCTGAGAGTCTTACTTGTGTTCGCGTCATATGACTGTCAGAGTGGGTTCCAGCTTTTCTGAAAGGCAGCTCCAGTGGGGTGCCTCAGGGTGGTGTCTTATCTCCCCTCCTGTTTTTGCTATACACAGTTGAGCTACCACAAATCCTCAATACATCGCAGCACATTCAAAGTGCAAATCTATGCCGACGACGTGAAATTGTATGGCATTTATGATGCTGGTAATCATGATGAGGTTAGCTCAGCCTGAAACCATCTGTCGAAAAACTATATACTTGGGCGTCAGAACTCGATAGCAGTGAATTTGAATGAGTGTTTTGTGTTTCACATTGGTGAGGGAGCCGCCAAGAGTTATGATGTCGGCAGTGTTCCTCTAAGGACTAGCGAGTTAGTGAAAGATCTTGGCGTATTTTTTGATTCCAACCTGAAGTTTTCTACACAAATTGACCATGCCGTGTACAAAGCTTATGCCTCACTTTTCAGTATATTTCGGAATATCCACAGTAATGAACCTGAAGTCCGTTCCGTCTTTATAAGGCGTATGTCTTGCCTCATTCAGAATACTGTTCCCAAATTTGGAGTCCAAATCGCATAAAAGGACATAAGAAAGATCGAAAGAGGTCGGCATGAAGTTAACCAGGTTAGTTTTTTCTCGGGTTTATGGTTTTCGTTTTGAACTATGCCCAGATATGGCGAACGTTTGAAACTGTTCAACTTGGAAAGTTTGCATTACAGAAGAATCTTTTCAGACGTAGTGCTGTGTTTGGTTTTCGTATGTGAATGAGTGTGGTGAAATGAAAGTGAGCCCAAGCAGGTTCTGGAATTTTAGGCCTTGTAGCGAAATAAAAATTCAGAGCAAAAAATCTTCACTCCTTTTCAACTTCTTCTAATACCGAGTCACTAGATGGTTCCAGCTGTTGCCTATTGAAGTGATGAAGTCTGACAGTAGCCAGATTTTCAAGGCTAGGCTCAAGCAGATTGAGTTACTTCGCGTCTTGGGTATTGACAATTGCTTTTCGACCTCTTCTTTTTCAGAAGTAGTTTGTTTACAGATTCAATTTTGAGATCAGGCACGTTCTATTATGGGCCGTGTAGATTCCTCTTCTCTTCCTGTGTGTCAACGTTGGAAGTGTTTTCGTGGTCCGCGATTTGTTTCCATGTCTTCTCGTTAAACGCTGGGAGTGCTGAAGTGGTCTATCATTTTCGTCGATGCCTTCTACAGTGTGGAAGTCGGTACATGTTACG
>MU870901.1:14482-27918 GCA_036418205.1 Ostertagia ostertagi | reverse complement strand
CGACGCAGCGGCCTACAAAGATACCGGAGTTCAACCAGGGTGAATATCGGTCGAGGAAATCCTCGACAGGGGGGTCGTACCTGTTGGGCTGGTCCATGGGGGGTCGTACTCTTGGGGTCAGTAACAGAAGTGGTATCATGGTGCAGATAGGTAATAGGGTATAGCGCAGCAGAAAATGAAAACATCCGAAAAAACATGATATTAAATTTTCTTTGCAGGTTCAGTCGCTCCATTCCTCCACCTTCATGAGAAGGGCGTATTTGAAGGCAGTACAAAGAATGAAAGTGCATCCCCGCAAAGAAGACTGCCACATGTGCGCACGCGCTGCAAAGGCACCTCCTCCTGCCTATCGCTCGCTCCTTCTCCCTTAATACCTCGCTGAGAATGACGCTGTTGTTAGGGACCCTGTCGGAAAAACGACAACCGTGAAGAAAAAGCGCTGGGCAAATGAAGTTGTTTTTTAGGTTACAGGAATAGCACAACACACTATGTCTACTACAATACAGTTTCGTTCGAAGGTCCCCATCATATAACACCTTTCAATCGATTCTGCAACTGTGAGTGGAGGAGGGATGCATGGCTTATACCAATACCAAATCGGATGATGACGATTGCTCCTATTCTTATTGTTTGCGTTCAAAGATATTGTTCTAGACACATTCCGAGTGTTGCCAACGAGTCACACTTGCAATGGTGAATGAGGGAGCGGATTTCCAGGTGGCCGGATCCGACCTCGATAGATCCTCGACGCAATTATCTCTTCAACCAAAAAGCTGTAGAAGAAAACTAAACAGACCATCAGGAAGCGCAAACCTTCCGCTTTCCAAAACTATCTTCCCTTTTTCAGGATCTTACAATATAAGAGATATATTGCTCTTGAAGTGGCAAAAACTCGCGTGAAAATTTGGGCCTCCTCGACATTTACTCGACGAAATTTGACAGACCCTATCTTTCTGCAAGGAAGGCTTCCAGAGCAATTTCGATGCTTGTTGGAAACGCGAAATCCAGCTCTATCTAACTCTACCTCAAGCTGCTTCAAAGGTTGTGAAATGGAGGAATGCAACCTTTTCATCGAGGGTGTAGATTCGGACGTTTTTTTTTGAAATTTCGGCAAATCTGACCCAGTGACAATCGCGCCGCAGCTGCCGTTGAATCGGCCTTTGATACACTCGGCTGTTTTGATATACTCAAGCAAGAATCAAGATTGAATCGCAACCCCGTGTCTTCAGGATTTCTGTGCGTTTCTGAACGAACCTCGCCTTGAGGTCACACAAAGTTAATGCCTCTTTCCTCGAGTCGATATTTCAGTATGTACACAAAAGTATGCAGCGATGGAAGACGTGCATAGATGACAAGATGAAGCGTCCTTAGCATTATTTTGCAGAATTTTTTTTGATTTGTTTTGCAGGATTTATTTTAATTGAATTAATTTGCTCTGTTAGAGGGGGTCGTGCCAGGATCTCGATTTCGGGGGGGGGGTCGTACCTCTGCGACCACGTACTCGACACGATTTTCACCCTGCTTCCAATCCCTTCGACGATCGAAGATCTCAATGCGAAACGCCTATCTAAGTGCCGACGATCAGTTACCTGCATGCGCTACTTCACTATCTTAAACACTATGGACACGTGGTGGTTCCTTTGGTTATGTGAGTACAAGTTGGCAGGCGCCTCTTTGAAAACCGACAAACAGTCACTCTCTGTCCTTTATTGGTGGAGCGTTTCACGTGGTTCGAAATTAACGGATTTTCGCCTTTTTAGACCCTCACTAGAGCCAAGGTAGCGTCTCTTGGTCAAGAGGCGCACTGCTGCTGTCTAATGACCAAAGTAGGACATCTGTATAGAACTGAAGGTGGAAGGGAGTGAGGGTGTGGGGGGGGGCGAAAGGGTAACTATGGAATTCGTTCCTATCGATTTCAAGCTCAGACGAGCAGCTACAGAACAGCCACTCTCTGTCCTTTTGTCAAAATTGATGAAAATATTGCCGCTGAAGAACATATTATAAAAAGATCGCGGCTGACATCTCTGTGTTCCACCTTGTTGTGAACCACCGTCTCGAAAATGAACACGCACACAAAAATAGGATCCATTTTTTCAGGATATTCTTTCAGAGTATCACTGTCAATGAGACCAAAATTTCTCTAATTGTAAGGAACTATTACAAAAAATCTGAGGCAGACATCGGATGAAATCTCACGAAACCATACCCTGACTGCGCAAGGAAGCCGCTGGCGCGCTCATGGTAGTCTTCGCGCCCGGTTGCTGAGCAGCACGTCAGAAGCACTCCATCCCAAAAGCCACCCGCCCACTAGGCGATTTGGAAGAGCTGTGTTGCCAGCAGCGGTACAGTTCGACTGGGAGATGGATTGGCATGGTACCACTAAAAACGTTACGAGTAAACTCGTCCACACGTCTGCCATCTTAGCCGTTGCACGTCCTCCAACAAAGGTAACGGCCACCAAAGGTCTCCTCGCGTTCTTTTTGATACGGAGCTTCTCGGTTTTCGTCTATTGACGTTCATTGACACCCCTAGTCCCTTTAATAACCCCTTGCTAAATCAACTCAATCCCATGCCCGCCAATTGACACAGCCCGCTTGCGCGCATCTTGGCCACGTTTTCACGATACTTTGACAGTCCGTCATTCCCTTTCAACAATACCAGCGCTGGTAATTAGTGCACCATTTCCCGGATAAGTTAAGGCATCCAGACAGTCTTGGAACATGAAAATGCCAAACAAGCCGCCAAAACAAGCCCCAGCACAGAGAACACCTAACGCGCGCGTCATGCTGTCGCCACTGTGGTGTTCATTACCAGGCCCTGTAAGGTGTTCTCTTTAGAGTTTGAGATCCGCAAATTTGCAATGCATATCGAGTATGGGCCTAGCAATAGAGTCATTACAGCAGAACAAAATTCCCTACAGAGCGACGCATTTCTCATGAAAAACTGAACCAACAACGAAATTCAGGATGAAAACTCATTCTTTAACAAATAATAACCAGCAAATCTTTCTATTTTTATTAGGTTGTCCCGGAAATTAATGCCGGTTTTTGACCTCCGTCTTCAAAGCAACATATCTCAGCTCAAACTCAACATTTTCAGTAATTCAAAAAAGTGTTGGAAACTACTCATTTTTCTTCAACAGGAAGCGTACTGGTTAATTAACGAACTTGAGATACAGGAACAATAGAAGCTCAAATATCGGCCAAGGTCTTTTCCATCATGTCTCGGTTTTCAAATCTTTTTCTCCCCAAGAAGCTGTCGAGATTGCCGGAAAACAGGAGGTTGGTGAGGGTGAGATCCTGCGAATGCACTGTAAGAAGCAAAGCTGGATAGGTTGATTTATCCCTCTCTTACGAAGACCTTTGTGCGACATGTGGCTGGGCGTCAACATGGAGAACAGTTCTTTTCCTTCTTCTGGTTAGAGGCCTTGCTCTTTACGGAGCATTATATCGATGTTATGGACAGACATTCATGCTCTACCAAAATCACCTGGGCTCAGAAAGCTGCGATGCATCATTACTCCGGAAGGCCACGAAACCATCAGCATGGTCCTCACCTTGTAGAAATTCTACTTTGGAAAAAGTTTTTGATGTTCGTAGTTGTTTAGATTTTTGGAAAATTGCTCTATTCTATAGCGAAGGGTCCTATTTCCGTCGAGGATGACGAAAAGCTCCAGAGTCGGACATTTTTGTTGAGTAAAAAAAGTTGTGCCAAGATCCCTGCAAGGTGACTTTGCTGCTGCTCAGTCAGTTCATGCGGTACCCACTTGTCCAGCTTTCTTACCTTCCCAAGTACCTTCAGGCGCTCCGAAAATTTTCAGTATGCTTGCTCAAGGTTATGCTGCTGGCTGCCGTACACTTGTTTGGAAATCTTCTTCTGCCGGGTCTTCAGAAGGCCGCCGTCAAGAGGAGAATGTCGTCCGTAACCCCCCTCACTTCGAATCTAGATTTCCCTAACTTGAAAGCTTCGGAGCCATCGAAGCAGTGTGCTTTTATTGCAACATCCTTAGCCCCACACAGCAATCCTATTCCGAGCTGTCCGCACAGCACCCTCTCCAAATTTCAACTCATAGAAGTGAACCTGCTCAAACCACTACTTTGACGCCTTCACTTCAAACCTTTTAAAAAAAGTGAGGCCCGAGTCCCATCAAAATACAATGGCCGTGCAAGAAAGAGAATGAAATGGGCTTTCCAACGATATGCAATAGTACAGCAATCGTATGGAAATTTCTCGGAAAAATATCAAATAAAGTATGAGACATTGAAACCGGCATTAATTTCCGGGACAACCTAATACAATATCCCTAAATGCGGGTTAGTGGAAGGAATACTTCGTCACTAAATTCTATCTAAAGTTGGTTAGTGAACAAGTACAAACGCCCACCTTCTACACTTTATAGTTTTACATGTTTAATCAACGTATCTTTTCATTCCTTTTCAATATACTATTCATTTCATTGTATGCTCCTCTGCATGATAAGTACGTCACATCAAGGTTTATTCGTCTTTCCCCTGTGTCTTTATTTCGTCAATCCCAACTCACTGATGAGCTCCGGGGATTGGCGAAATAATAAGGTTCGTCTGAGGAAGGAGCGAAACGAACCGTATCAATTATTTTGTTTATTAATAATGTATGCTATACGAAGTTATTAGATTTCCTCTAACTCCACTAGTTATGAGTTACAGTTACTTCTCTTGGATTGTACCTGCTTAGATTTTTCGTGACTTCTCTGGCGGGCCACTGCTCTTTCACCACCATGTTTCCCCACTTTCCCGTTCAAATCTCCTGCCTCTCCTTAGCATTATAATAAGTAATATGGGCGCAGCTTTGATTTTTCTTTGTTTTCTTCCTGTTAACGGGCATTTGTGCTAATTAGAAGTTGTGATGTATTGTTGAACATTCATTACCGATATTATAAATAAATAAATAAAAAAAACTTGCTGCTCAGGTGGGAGTCGAACCATAAGAATGAAAAGAGAGCAATGTTCACGTGAACCGCATGTAGAAAATTTAAGAAAAAATTGAACCAAGTAAATGGAAGAATGAAATTGTGACAGAACAAGCAGACAACCAGATTTGCAGAAAATAGAAATTTCTGAATTCGAAGAAAACGGCAAGTATTGGCAGTAAGAGGAACGTGGCGCCCTAAATCGTGTTATACTCCATATTCGGTACATAATTTCACGAGCATCTTCATGGAAAGCCTACATCGCAGTTTAAAGGGTTTGTGGCCTTTTGTCGTAAATTATAGGTGGATTGAGTCGCTCTAGAATGGAAATGCCCACCAAAATCGATGGAAAATTCCTCAATTGACATGGATTGGGTATCTCTTTTTGTCTATGTTAATTGATTTACGCAAGACTCCCAGTTTCCCAAATTACCCAACCCCGGTCCAATGGCGATTAAAAAAAGCAACGACAACGCATTAATTACTAGAAAAAATATAAAAATGCGGCTGGCCACAGAAATAGCTGGCAATCCACATTTGCCCTAATAAAAACAAGACATTGGTCAGAACAAACAACGATACAAATTAAATGAGATAAACAAGCAAAATCAATTAGAAGAACGCAGCGTTAACCCTTTGACGACAAGGGCACCCACCGGTGGGTCCCACTATGTTCGTCGCGTGGGACAACGGCACCCAATGGTGGGTGCCACCTTAAAATTTCTTCTTCTGTGAGCATTTAAAACATTTGTAACACCCCAATAATTATAGCTCCATAATATCTATGGCTAGCATGACTTACAGAAATGGTAACTAAGAATCCATCCCCATCCATATTTGAATCTCCTCGAAAAAAACATAGTAATGAAAGCCTACGAACTTGTCAGTTATAACTGTGTAACTGTTTAGAGTCGAAATTTCAAAAAGAAAATCGCTTAAAGGACAATTTTTGCCTATGCGCGAAAAATTGGGCCGGCCAAAAACTGGGGTCCCATGCCAAGCTACGCGAATCGCATTGTCGTCGAAGGTTAACTTTCGAATGTGGCAGTTCCAATTCTGTCGCGTGCGCAGGACCTCCCCTCCAAGAACCACGTCCGCTCCACGCGCTGCAAGTGGGCGTCGTTCGCAGAATCGGTAAGCTCCGCCTGCTTCGAGAGCGTTCGACTACCTTCTAGTAACATTCCAAAGTGAGTTTTTAGGTTCAGTAACACTTCATTCTCTTTAAAAGCGCTAGTGCATCTTTCCACCTCAGAATTAGAAGGCGGATGGTCAAAACCCTGCTGGGACTGTTGCTTCAAATAAAAAAGTGTTAGAGGCATAACTTACTGCAATTTGTACGGAAATAAGTGAAATGAGATTTTGTAGGCACCCTCCATGGACGCTCCAGTAGGAGGACAGCGATAAAAAGAAAGATAAACTTTCTGTTTTGTTTTTCTGAAAGCATTTCAGATTTTACAATGCAGCAACTGCCTTTTCATATGGCGACATTTTAACGCGAGGCCATAACCACGATACTCGCTATTATATATTAGTATCTGAAAGATTGGTAACGGAAGTAGCCGTGCGAAGGGTGAAAATCTGTCGAGGACGTGGTCGCAGAAGTACGATCCCCGGAATCGGGTTTGACACGACCCACCATCCCGCTCTAAATACAGAGCATACACAAAATCAAATCTAACGGCCGGAGTCATGATCAATCGGGCTCGATTTCAACCGGCAGCATGCTGCGATTTGCTCTGGTCTGATTTGCTGAAATCCCGGAAAATGAGTGCAAAAGGTTGGGAAATGGAGGAATGGAATGTTTTCCTAGAGGGAGTCGAAACATACTCCCTCGATGAAAACATTCGAGGGAGTATGTTTCAGACTCCTCTAGGAGAACATTCATTCCTCCATTTTCCCACCTTTGAATCAGCTCGCGTAGGATTCGATAGGCTATGATTTGGGTCTACTCAGGCAGTCATTGGTAATTGCTAATAAACCTTGCCAGTAGAGATAATAGTCTCCCAACAACCCGTCCAGGCAGCGTCGAGGACCCTGAGATTTTCATGCGAGTTTTTGCCACTTGAAAGGCAATATCTCTCTAATTCCGCAAATATCCTGAAAAAACGAAGTTTTGAAAAGCAGAAGGTTTGCGCGCTTTCTAACATTATATTCAACGTCCTTCTGCATTCTCTTGTTGAAGAGATATTTGCGTCGAGGATCTATCGAGAATGATCAAGCCGCTCAACAAGCCGCTTCCTTCCTCATTATTGGAAGTGTAATTCGTTGGTAACGCTTCGATGTGTTTAGAATACATCCTCCCAACATAAGCAATAAGGAAAAGGGGCAATCGTCATCATCCGATTTTGTCTGGGTATAGGCCATGCATCCGACCTCACTCGAAGTTGCAGAATCGATTGAAGGTGTTATATGATCATGACCAGTTGACAGAAGCTGCATTGTAGTAAACACATTTCGTAAAACCTTAGCCTGAGGAACAGCATCATTGCCCAGGGACGGTAGTAAAGTGCCATAGACTGGGAGTTAAAGGTGGTGAACTACGGCCGTAAACGGTGAATAATGAAAGGCGAGACAGCCAGATGACCCCGCTCTGAATGGCGAACTTCACTACATTCCTAGCAAAAGTCGCGTCGCCCATGGACTTGAACCATGTAATGCAGCGCCCATGAGCGCGACGTTTGCCACTGCACCACAAAGCATTGCTGGGTTACTTTGAAAGAATTGTAGAAAGCAAGGTAGTAACCTATGAGGGTTGCAAAACATCCAGTATCATGGAGAGATTGATCCCGCGAGCGATCCAATGTCAACAAGGAACGAACCCACTGCGCCAATCGACGTGTTTGAATGGGATCATGGCCTAGATGATTGTACAGGGGTGAAATGCTCCCAGGACCAAGGAAGGAGCTATAACACGATCAATAAGTGGAACACTGCAGGGGACAGCTGATCACCTTATTGGCAGAAAGTTATCAATATTATCGATAGCTCCAGTGGCTTTCTTGCTGCCCACACTCAACACCTTCCACGAACCCCTTTCTTCCCTGCGCTCTGCGCATGGCAGGGACGCAGAGACGCTCAATGCGACCAATGCATGACGTGCAGAGAAAGGGGAAAGTGCATGGGGATTGAAGAGACGCAGATAGACGGCGACTAAAATGTACTCAGGGGTACATTTTAGTCGCCCTCTACATGACCCTCTGCGTCTCTGCAATCTCCACGCACTTTCCCCTTTCTCTGCCGGGTTCGCCGTCTAGGCTAGGTGCCACCTAATACGTTGGCCACTTAAGATGTGGCCATAGACCTCGCCCATTGCGGCAGGTCAGCGCGAGTTTCCCGCCTTTCCCATGCTTTTTAGGTGCGGACGAAGGCGAGGTCAACGTGACCTATTGGCCAACTATAGACTGGCTATTTAGGAGACTTTACTACCGTCCCAGGGCCTTTCCTTCACGGTTGTCGTTTTTGCGACAGCGTCCCTAACAACAGTGTCATTCTCAACGAGGTATTAAGGGAGAAGGAGCGGCGGTAGATAGAGGAGGTGCCTTTGCAGCGCGTGTGCACTTTGTACTGCTCTCAAATACTCGTCTTCTCATAAAGGTAGAGGAATGGAGCGACTGAACCTGCAAAGAATATTTATATCATTTTTCTCACATATCTTCATTTTCTGCTGCGCTACACCCTCTTACTCCTATCTGCACCACGATGCCACTGCTGTTACTGACCCCCAAGAGTACGACCCCCATGACCAGCCCGACAGGTACGACCCCCCTGTCGAGGATTTCCTCGACCGATATTCACCCTAGCCTTGTGATATTAGTAGATCGAAACTTAGAAATTAGAAGGAACTGCTCGAATGGGGATGATAAAGCTATATTGGTCGTTCAAGTGTAGCTCGAGTAGGGAATAAAGAGTGGATCAATATCTCTGAGTCCCTCGTAATGCAAAACTTAGCATTAATTGACGTAGCTAAAATCAAGGATATGGCGATAGCAAAACTTTTTGGGATGCTCTACACGTTCTATTAGGTTGGAAAGAAAGTCCTGCAACACTTTTTCAAATTTTTGATTTTAATTTTATCTTTTTTGTTTACAACTCCTGACCGGTCTTATATCTACCATGAGTGTCCACCACTTGTCTTCAACGCTCAGAAAATTTCTTGATGCTCCTTTGCCAAAACCCAGCGGAGTGCGGGTCGAGAAAGGAGGCGACCTCACTTTCGAGTTGGAGTTGATCGTCTAATTATTTCGTCATCAAGATGATGATTTAAGGTCCAGGATAGGTGGCAGTCATTTATAGCTCGACCAGGGGAATACGCTAAGAGAGGTAAGAAATCTTGCCGCAGCTCCAGAATTTCTTACCGGGCTCATTTCGGATCATGGTGATTCGCAATGTCATGAAAGAAATAAATATTGTCGCGGTACGAGGGCTCCTGACGAGCTGCCTCGGCCAGCTTCTGGAGTTCCGCAGCCTAGACCTCTACCTACACAATGGTGCCCATAACGAAGAATTTGTAGTGGAGCTTCCGTAAGAGCCCTACCTGTAATGGAGTGTGTGGGACGCTGCTGGCTTCTTATAAAAATATCAAAAGATCGAAAGCGCTGGTAAAGGTGAAACACGCTGTAGCGGTGAACGGCATGCCTATGAAGCTATTGCAGATAGTGTTGGTCGTTGACACGAATCCATAGTTATGGAGACATTTGTACTAGACAGTGACTCGGAGTATGGATTTACTAGTGGTCGGGTTTTTTGAATTTTCTTGGATAACTACTGACTGCAGCACTTATATCCACCTCGTGGATTGAAGCCTCGAGAATGCTCTACCATTTGTTAGTCATAAATGTTACCTATGAATTTTTCAGAAAAAAAAGAAAATTTTAGAAGAGTGTTGCAGAACTTTCTTTCCAACCTAATATTTCCCTCCAGACTCGCAATGACATTCTAAAGGAGGCTCTCACGATAGGGTCGGAGTTTGAAGAAAGGCCAGAAATTGCGTAGAGGAAAGGCAGGCGGACACTCTAAAGGCAAGGACCAACACGTAATTAGCAGCAAAGAATATCCAGAAGCGGCCTAGCAGGGCCATGCCTGCTCCGTGTAAGTATACCTGCCCGAAAGGCTAGAGATCTGATTCGATCTTGTTGTCCTTATCCAGCTGCTTTTCCATCACTATCGTGTCGGTAATGGGAAGAAAACTGAAACCCTCAAAACATGACCAGAAATTGCGAAGTGACCATTGCTATATCTGTCGATCTCTATTATTTTATGATCTTGATTGATCGTTCTTGGTTAATAAACTTGTGGTGCAGTTTAAGAGCTCGATCCGCCCAGTAAGCTCTACCCGGTCTATTAACAATGAAATGCGGTCTGTTAGCTGCTAGAGCTGAAGGAATGCGGAAGCAAGCGCTGGAAATGTCAACCAGAAAAAAAGAAACCATCAATTACGATAGAATGTGAGGCCATCCAAATATCGTGGCTCCACATCCACGAATAGTTGGATTGCAATAGCATTCATGGGAGACATCCGATGGTGTCGAAACCACCTGCAACAGTAACACATACACAGATGACGGAGGACCAACCGATCCCATCGGACGATCGCCCCACTCAAGCCGTCTTCTTAACTAGTCCTCTTCTCATTATGCAGGCATGCATTTGGAAATTCGCAACGATTCCTCTCCAACGATGAGCGTGAATCAAGGAATAACCGCTGTTTTTATAGTCAGTTTTCACTTATTTCCTTTAAAAAGTCTCTAATCACCTCAAACCGTCTTTTAGGGAGTTTGTTATTTTGGGGAGGCTTGCATATAACAATTGGTCCTTCCCAAACTGAAAAGATCTAACGAGAAAAAGCTGAGATTGGCGACATGAGCATTTGGAAGGCGCAGTACAACTCGGGCCCATAAAGTTTGCCCAGCTCACATCGTGGCTGGTCACTCCCCTGCCGAAACACATTCAGGTCGTTCTGAACAACGACAACTGAGTGTATGTTCTGGAAGGAGAAGGGCCTTCGAACGCTCCCCATGCCGCTCGTTTCCTCCTGCTCAGCTCTAGGCGGAACATAATAAAAGTAAATTCATTAAATCGTCTAGAAAGTCCTGCGGCGCATTGAACAGACTCGTTCGTTGTCAGCTGCTGTTTTTGGCTGCAATTCGCGCTCAGATTATCACGAAATTGAGCTATCAAAATGGGTGTAAGTTCTAATTGTTTGCATTGGTTTTTTTTATGTATTATTCGTTTTTGGCGAAGAGGCGTTGGCGGGGAATGGTCCCAAGCGCACCTCAAGCGCGCTACAGGTCAGCGACCAGTGCCGTCCAAAGACGATACTGCTTTTGATCCATCGTTATCACTGCCAAAAATTCATATAAGAAATGCTTCTTTTGAGGTCTATCTCTACAGGAATGTAGAGCGAGCTTTTCCCAGTCAGTGCATCTCCTTAGAAAGGGTACTTTAGGCGCATGATGGTGGTCGAATCTGTATATTTCCATTTTCTTCATTCCGATGAAACCATGCAAACGGTGCGAGGTCTTTAGAGAGCATCGAAATATGTTGAGAAAATGTGACTGTACCTAAAGAACACGATGAATTAGTTAAAATTTACGTCGTAAAACTGCTTATCATCTGGAGAGGTGTTAATCATGTTCTCCTTTTGATGATTCAAGCAAACTCATTTACTCGACAAAAATTCGGCATTTGTTACCAATGCTCTATTGTGATATCACTGGATTTAATAATTTCATCACGATTCTGCGGACACGCAGACACAAAGGTTCACGCACAAAGATTCAGTTTCCGAAGAGAAACAAACCTAAAAACCACCCACTGGACAGTTGAGGTAAGTGGCGCGGAGCCAAAGGCGGGGCATGGAAAGAAGTCCGCCTTGGGCGGCTACGTATCAGGCGACGCAATGAAAGAATCGGGTTAAAGCGTGCGATTTTGGAGAGTAGAGACAAATCGATCGATAGAATAGGATGCAGTAGAAGTGTGAGATGTGAATGCAATAAGTCAAAAGGCCAGAAAGAGTTTCTAGTGACGGCACTCCAAGAACCAAGTGGAAGCATTCCCGTCGCCAGCATTTGTGACAGATGTCCGGCGGTACTTTGAACGCGTAGCAGGATTTTTCGATTTTTTTACCGGAACAAATGCAATTTTCAAGTTTTTTTTTCGTTCTTATCGTGAACGATGGGTCGCCCAAGCCAGTGAATTATGGGGGAGAAGAAGGATTTCTTCAACGCTGCTGTGCTAACCATAAGGCAATGAGGGACTGTGGAGAGGAGAGTATTAGGCGAGAGAGCACAACAGAGGAATGGGCGCCAAGCAACAGCGTAGTGCACAGGGAAAATTGAGGCTGTTGAGGCTGTTATTGCAAGCTTGAATCGACAGGATCATTACCGTGCAAGGAGTTACACATCTGCGATTATCTTCTGAAAGTTGTCATACAGACCAAAGGGGATCGTCAACCCGTTCTTTGAGTGGGTTTCACCGAGATCCTACCCATATTTGTAGGCATTCTTCGATTTTATTGATCTGAAGAGAGTATAATGACGAGCAAATTCATAACAGGGACAACAACACAACAGGAGCTGAAATTTCTGGCGTTGAATGTTCACCTTTTGGGACGCAGCACGCAATCTGCTCCCATATGGAACCAATTGAATTCAATTTGGCCCACACAGTGTTTTGCGGGACCAGCCAATGGACGTCCCAATGTTTGATCCTTCCAGGTCAGTCTGATACCGGATAGGTAGAAGTTCCGGTGGCCTCCGGCTTGCGCATGTGGTTGGCAGCCTCACTTGCCCCACCCCACTTCCTCCCCCCCCCCTAAAGGATAAAAAAGGATAAAGCATTTGCCGTTGATCAATCCCTTTTTGGGATGCGGCACGCATTCTACTTCCATTTGTACATTCGTAGTGGCGTTTGAATGCGATGTGGCCTATACAATGACTTGCGGGGGCCAGCCGATGTACAAGTCAGTGTTTTTATCCTCCCAGACAAGTCTGGTACCAATTAACCGACCCCGGAGGGATGGAAGGCTTGGTTGGCCCGGGCGACTCACGACCCAGGATTTGATCCCGGACCGCTGCCCCCCCCCCCTCTGATTCCTAGAGGCTGGGCGAGGCACGCTAGAGAACCCTGCCTGACGTTACAAAATTAAGAAAGATATGTGTAGGCAATACAGGATGATGTAGTAGAATTTTTCAGGAAAAATTGCTCGAAAAATATCGCGCAGTGCTGTATGAGAAGGCGCAGTATTTTTGCCCTTTATAATTCGTTTGAATAATCCTCATTAGCCAGGTAAAGATTTATAGGGCTAAGCGTGAATGCAGCGAAGATTTCACCTGCCCTATATGCACTTATTCACTTATTTTTGTTTATTAATATTACTAGAATTAAAAAGACATGGATTCAGAACAGTCTTAAAATTTACGAGATGGGTGCTTAAAGTGCGATGAAAACTCGAAACAAACAAGTGAAAGAAGGGTCGGATATAAAAAGG
>MU870901.1:0-10778 GCA_036418205.1 Ostertagia ostertagi | reverse complement strand
ATTGCAGCTCAGTTGGATTACATTAGATTGCGGTGACTGTTGAATTTGCTCGAAAGAATGTATTTTATTCAAGCAAATTTAATTAGCAACCTAGGCTCTTATTAGTGTCACATAAAAATATTAGCTCACAAGCTGGAGATGTCCCACTCAAGTATGTTGTTCTCCTAGTGAGATAACATACATCTGCGCAAACATGGAATGAACATCGACAGCCACTGTGAAGAAAACCAATTCAGAAATCGTGCGCCACCATGTGGCGCACGCGGCCACACGGGGCAGGAAAGTCGTGCGCCGCCATGTGGCGCACACGGTACGCAATGTGTTAAGGACTTTGCATGTTGTACGCTTAAAGCCACGAGTCAGGATTAGGTGGTCATAGAAGGCCTTTCCATCACTACTCTTTCAGGACTGCGCTCAGAGGGGTGACGCCACGCTTTTGACTCGAGATTGAGCAACGAAGAGGCCTCTGGCCTACTACTTACAGCGATGGCTTCGTTGCAACAGCTAGGCCCGCATACCGCGGGGTGTGTGCGTAGCTGGCATAACGTGTGAACTCAGATGAGGTTGTTCGCCGTTATCAACCTATGGAACGGCTGGCATATTCTAAAACTCGTTTGGACGTGGCTCTCCTAAGCGAGCCTCCTTCACTGCTAGTGGAGTGAGGGTTTCCGTTTTCGGCCTTGTCGACGTTTTATTTTGATTTTTCTTCACTGTCGTTCCATTTCGCATCTCCATACTCAGCTACAGTCGCCATAACACCCCATATTGAGCCCTTTGAAAATGTGGGAAAATCAGGTTTCACCACAAATCTATTAAAAACTACAATGAAAATAGTGAGCCTCCTGAAAGACGTCAAAAAACTGTTCACAGGATAAAGAATAAAGTTGCCATTACAAATGATGAGCTTGAAAGCTGTTGTGTAACGGATGGAATAGAATGAAATGGATCGGAGGGGAGAAGCGGCTTCCAATTTAGACCGACGTGACCACTTGTGAAGGCTTAGCGGCTGACTGATTTGAGCGTGACTCCATTGTAGATTTATGATGGTTTCAAAAAGAAGAAATTGCAAGAGATTGTGCGACAATTTCGCTTCGGCTGATGAGATCCCTATGGATTTCATTTTTCCAGCAACTCGACATCCTCATAACACAAATCCGAAAAACACCGTCGAAGGAAATCTAAACCATCATTGTTTGTGGGCACTTCCCAAGTCTTTTTTCCTGACCACATATTTAGCCCATTTTTGGACTCAAGATTCATTTCAGGTTGTAAACGAGTTATGGAGAATGCGGAGCTACCAAATTGAGGCAGCTGTTGCAATGCTGTAGCGAGAGACCATCCCGCGTCATTAATGATGCATTTGCAAGTGCGATACCTAAAGTATCGCCTCCCTTACTTCTAGAAGTCCAATAAATGTCCATTTGCAAAAATCTTATATCAATTTGAAGGCTCTAGATCGCCGTACTTTTCTAGGACATCGCCGTTTTTAGTCGACACTGCGCAGTTTCGAATTGCGTTAGATTGCCATCTCATCACCCTTGCTTTAAAACGCTGCAAAATTTGGAATGGTAATCCAGAACCGGAGAAGAGCCATGTCGAGGAGGGGGGGACAAAAAAGGGTCACTTCGCCCATGGCGCACATCATCACAATCTTTCTCGCACAAGATGCCGCTGTTGGCAAAAGTTTTACGTAACAGTATCAATTAAGACCTCCCTCCATGGCAAAAGCAGGGCTCTCCTTCACTGCCCTCACCGTCTTCAGAAGTTGATGTCATCTGACAGCAGCGTACAGAAGGCTTATATTAATCGCTCCAGCTTGACGCTACTATAAAATATTTATTTATTTATTTTTTTTAAAAAGCACGCCATAACAAAAGAATCAAACTAGCATGAAAATAAAAGAGATTTCCCAAACAAGAACTGTAATAATACTAGTAACAAAGCAATCGACCTGAGGTTGAATTCAACAAACTATTTGTAAACAACCAAGGAATATTCGAAAGGAGACATATGAGCTTGCAGGCTAAGTGTTCGCAATACTTTCGCGATTTATTGAACACCGGGAGCGTAATAGTTATTGAATCATGGGATTTCGTAAGAATGGTCCAGAGATTCAAAGAAATGGATTCAAGGTAAAATGATCACCGATCCACACACGAGAAGAGGACATAATGGATACTAGACGCGTCGTACTCAGACTTCGGCCTCAACACAAACCTGCATCAGTCGGCTATGATGCCCGCTCGCCACTTATTAGGGGTCATAGGAGCTTACCGAAACTCCGAAACACGGGTATACCGACCATATTCGTGGAATATATCTTGTTAGTTGGTGGATTGCTTTCTAGAAAGAGTGGCCCTTAATATACAAGACCGCTTTGATCAGCGCTTCAGATAAGGTCATAATGGTACACCATTCGCCAATGACCTCACTGAGCTTGTGCCGTGCACGATGTTGCCGTGGGAAAAATCTTCTGATGTCGTCGGTGTAGAAGGCTACTATGTAGCCTTCTTTTTGATAGATAGAATGTGCTCTTCAATTTGCAGGGGTTCATTCGGTTTGGTTTGAGCAAAGTGTAATTAATTCCGTTTTGAATGCGGAAGAGAACGGCTCTTTTTTGGCCCCCTGTACCAGGCAGCAACGTCCTCCCACACGTCGTCCATCAATCCGTCACTCCCCTGCAAAATTCTGCTTGGAACGTCACCACCCATCCATCACACAGTACGGACTTCGCACACAACGACTATACGAAATTTGTCCGGAACGCGGTTGTGCTTCAACGATGAAGTGCAAGACGATTTTCAGTGCTTCCTGAAGGAGATGGGGCGAGCTGGGATGGCATGGCCCTTTAAAACTGCCACACTTTCTGAAAAATGGCATCATGTAGAAAAACGAGTTAGCCTTCAACATAGGATTGGAGCATGTAATTTTCCACACTTTTGGAGCAGCTCTCGTACATGAAATATCATACACGAATAAAGTCACTGATGAGAAAGATTAACACTGCTGTGATACGAATAGCTCCCACGTGCTTGCGAAGCAGTCTTTCAAACATATACTCGATATCCGAGAGTTGGGGTAGGCGTGTCACCGGAAGTGACGTGCACTTGATAGAAGCTATGTGGATAAGCTGCTTCCAACATACATCGCTGGATATCAGCAAAGCATGCTGGCAACAGCTTATCCACGCAACTTCTATCAAGTGCACGTCACTTCCGGTGACACGCCTACCCCAACTTTCGGATATCGACTGTATGTAATGGTTGATATAACAAGAGAAGCGAAAGGCTCTGATTTAGAGTTAACTATGTAGTGGCCATATTCCGTAAGCCACAGCAAGAGCTCTTCGAGTGCTCATTGTACTGGACGAAACAGCGGCCAGGTGGCATAAGAGGCCTCAGCTTCAGGGTATGGTCCCAAAATTCTCGTATCCTTCGACGCTTGCCCCTTACTCTTGACCATAGAGTAGCGTCATCAGCAGAGTAAACCGCAGAAGTTTTGGGACCTGTCGCGAGTTTGGGCGTGCTCCTGAACGCAGACGAGTACCAAAGCGGGCTGCAGAAGAACGTGTGAAATCCTTTCGAGAGTTTATGTATTTTCTAGGAGCGGAGGAGAAATGACTGCACAAGTGAAGCAATAGTGAAAAGAGTTTATCGCTCAATATGCACAGCAGCACGAGACTAAATCCGAAGAAGGCGATAACGCCGAAATATCAGCCAAATAAGCTGTTACTAAGAAATTCGACTGCAGCTGAATCATTCCGACTTCGACGCTCTACGAAAATTAAAATAAGTCCGCGTGAAAATCCAGTTTGGGTGAGGCCTCCTTGGCTCCTCACTTACCAGGAAGGTCTTTCAGGGCGTGACGAGCTTTTTGAAAACGGTCTTTTGCATGATATAGGGGCAGATGCGGGACCACAGAACCATGTTTAATTTTTCCTGAACGGCCCTCTGAATACCAGAAAAGGGGGTCCCTAGTTCGATTCCTCTTGGTGACAAATTTTTGCATTTCGAGTTGACGTTCCAAAATTCGCGCAAAATGGAGTTCTGATTGTTCTGGTTGGTTCTAACTCCATTTTGCGCGAATTTTGGCACGTCAACTCGAAATGCAAAAATTTGTTACCACGAGGAATCGAACTAGGGACCTCCTTTCTGGTATTCAGAGGGCCGTTCAGGAAAAATTGAACATGGTTCTGTGGTTCCCGCATCTGCCCCTATATCATGCAAAAGACCGTTTTCAAAAAGCTTGTCACGCCCTGAAAGACCTTCCTGGTTAGGCCTAGCACTCCCGCTATTTGTCTAATTTTGTTTGTGTTAGCAATATTTTTAGCAGACTATTAGAGTTAACTAGATGGACACATTCCACGTAAGGCACAGCAACGAGCTCTTCGAGTGCTCATGTACTGGATGACAACAGGGGCCGGGTGCAGTAAGCCCCAGCTCAGGGGGTCCCTAAAATTCTGCATCCCTGGACGGTCCCCCTACTCTTGGCCATAAGAGTAGCGTCATTCGTCAGAGTAAGAGCTGCAGCAGTTTGGAACCCTATCCACGAGGTGGGGCTTGGCCATAAAGCGCCAGACGAAGTGCCAACGCGGGCCCTGAGTCACGTGAGAAGGAACGTATGAGTCTGAAATCTTTCGAGAATTGTGTATTTTCTAGGAGCGGAGGAGAAATGACTGCACAAGTGAAGCAATAGTGAAAAGAGTTTATCGCTCAATATGCACAGCAGCACGAGACTAAATCCGAAGAAGGCGATAACGCCGAAATATCAGCCAAATAAGCTGTTACTAAGAAATTCGACTGCAGCTGGAATCATTCCGACTTCGACGCTCTACGAAAATTAAAATAAGTCCGCGTGAAAATCCAGTTTGGGTGAGGGACTCCTTCGCTACCTTACCCTTGACCAGGAAGGTCTTTCAGGGCGTGACGAGCTTTTTGAAAACGGTCTTTTGCATGATATAGGGGCAGATGCGGGGACCACAGAACCATGTTTAATTTTTCCTGAACGGCCCTCTGAATACCAGAAAAGGGGGTCCCTAGTTCGATTCCTCTTGGTGACAAATTTTTGCATTTCGAGTTGACGTTCCAAAATTCGCGCAAAATGGAGTTCTGATTGTTCTGGTTGGTTCTAACTCCATTTTGCGCGAATTTTGGCACGTCAACTCGAAATGCAAAAATTTGTTACCACGAGGAATCGAACTAGGGACCTCCTTTTCTGGTATTCAGAGGGCCGTTCAGGAAAAATTGAACATGGTTCTGTGGTTCCCGCATCTGCCCCTATATCATGCAAAAGACCGTTTTCAAAAAGCTTGTCACGCCCTGAAAGACCTTCCTGGTTAGTGTTAGAGAGCACTCCGGCTATCCAGCACTATGGATGAGATAATAACTAAATGACGTATTTTAAGCGCACATTCGATAAGGACCGGTAGATGGCCTATGCACATCGTGCCCACATCCACTTTTCTGCACAGGTCACCCACTCTGGGCCTCCACCACCTTTAGGCCTCGGCAGAAATGTGTCTATTCTCTTTTCGTCCAGGACGTCCGTCTTTGAACATACCATAGCACACTAAAATGTGAAAGCTTCTCAAGGTTTCTCTCAGTGCATTTTCACCAGTCCGTTCATACGACGACCTGGATAGGAAGCCCATACACGTAAACTTCGAAGAATTATGAATAAGTTAAGCCGACGATCGAGTCGGACGGAAATGGTGTGAGTGCGTTATAACCGGCCTATTTTTCACAATTTGACAGCGTACCTTTACTCAAGCTATTTCCAAAATGTCACCATTCTGATCACTCCCAAACCCTCTCAGACTGACTTCGCCTGCTTCTCCCATTGAGTGCAAAATTCCTTTTTCGAGGAATTTCTCAGGCGGACTGTTCACGCGGCGTGGCTAATGCAAGCTGCTTTTTGTCTACGGTAGCTGTCAAGATTATCAGGTCTAATGGCACTCCATCTTCCCAGAATTAACTATCCAAAAACGGAGCGTGCCTGATAGCCAAGCACTTTGTATGACTGTCATGACTATCGATCTGTTGGGATGTCCAAAAGCCGTTATTGAGTCTGATGGCGAATGAAAAACTGAAGTGCCTTGGCCGGATTAAAATCTTTGCTATCCGCCCCAAACTCAAAATTGTTTTCACTCCATGGGTCATTCACTATGAGTTAGTCGATTTGCTTCTGGTTGCTTCATGTTTCCAGCGATGAGAAGTTTACTCAATGGAAGGATACTTTACATTATTAGAATGCGTTATTTTTTTGGATGAAAGTGGAGGGCTTGGAAACGGACACTCAGTTGGAAGTGTGATTGGGTGGCAGTCAGCTTACGGTGCGCTGTGACTTATTTTCACACTGCGTTTTATAATGTTTCTGAAAATCAATTCGCAGAAAAACAAAACTTTTGTAACCTGATCATGACACCTCGCGTATTGTTTACGACTATGAATAGGTAAATGGTGCGGCACAATGTGAAATTTGATATCCTGAAAGTAGGTTTCAAAGCTGAAAACAAATGAGTACATGCTTTTTGTCCCACCGCATTTATACTACATGGCTTCAGAAATCTTATGAAAGCTCGTCAAGCCGTCTTTTCTCGCTGGCAAGTTGAAGCGCCAAAAGGGGTATGGCGAAAAGATAGGTCGACTTAAAGCCACGAGTCAGGATTAGGGAACATGAGGAAGTCCTTTATAGGGTGCGAAAGTGGGGTCTCCAAGCAGAGGGGGTGTGACGCTGTCGCGACAAGGAAGTGCGCGGCAAAGGCGCTAGGGCCTTGCAATTGTGTGCTGCCGTGCTGCGAGAATTTCCGGCAGCACAGATGTGGATGTGGTGCGTGGCTGGCCTAACGTGTGAGATCAGCTGAGTTGATTGCCGTATCAACCGATGGAACGGCTGGCATATCCAGAAAACTCGTTTGGACGTGACTCTCCCCCGAGCAAATCTCCTTCACTGCTAGAAGGAATGGGTTTCTATTTAGGTGTTGTCGACAGTTTTTTTTCGTTTTTTCTTCACTATCGTTCCACCTCCCATCTCTAAACTCAATATCAGGTGCCATAATGCCGAAACACGAGCCTGACTTTTGCCTTTAAGGCAAAGAATCAGGTTTGGAGCCAAAAGAAAAAAGAGGAATTCCTTCTGAAGAAGGCCCGCAACAAGAATCGAGACCCTCTTTTGCTCGTGATTTGCGCCCGATTGGGCATGACGACTCTCATCGCGTCGCCCGTACTTCAACACTACAACACATCACTCTTCCTCTCTAGTTATCTAATTACTGTTCATATCAGATACCATAGACCTGTGCAATGTGTATTATTGATCGTGCGGCGTATCGCAAAGAGTGAGCCACGCTAGATATCCGGGGTAAAATTTTCGCTGCCAATTGCGCGTTGGTCAGCACCCTCAGCAGGTCTGCTTGTCTTCTATGCAATTTCCCCCATCTTTCACCTTCATTCTTATCGTTAATTGATCCTTTAAGGCATAAAAGGGAAAAGGATCATGGATGCAGGGTTTTTTGATACTTTTTGAAAAAGATAGACATCCGCGTTTTTAACACTGCAAAATACTCAGGAGGGCGGAAGTGGTGTAGTGAGGGCGGAAGTGGTGTAGTGACAAGTGGCGCGCTTCACCACGCGAGCGGTCCGGGGATCAAATCCTGGGTCGTGAGTCGCCCGGGCCAACCAAGCCTTCCATCCCTCCGGGGTCGGTTAATTGGTACCAGACTTGTCTGGGAGGATAAAAACACTGACTTGTACATCGGCTGGCCCCCGCAAGTCATTGTATAGGCCACATCGCATTCAAACGCCACTACGAATGTACAAATGGAAGTAGAATGCGTGCCGCATCCCAAAAAGGGATTGATCAACGGCAAATGCTTTATCCTTTATCCTTTATCTTTCAGTAACAAATCTTCGTCTTAGTCCCGTTAAGGTACACCAAACTCATGAAAAGATTTTGGGTTAGAGAGAGGTTTCTTGAAATCCTTGGATAGTTCACGTTGTATTTGTTTGGCACAGCGTGCAGTCGGCATAAAGGTCTCCTATCAACTAACTGTAGTGGACCGAGGTGCGACCGGGGTTTTCGCACCAGTTTAACCCTTTCGGCCCTGGCGGTGGCAATTGCCACCATCAAATTCAAATGTTTGCATTGCCGCTGAAACAGCATGGTTTTTCTAATCCTGCTAGAGGTTGCTTCAGTCAACCTTCCCCTTCCTAATTATGAGCTAAACCTGCCATTTCATTGTGTGTTGCTGTTAGTATTACAAGTATTTGTGTACAAGTGCAACAATGAATCGCGCTGGTCCCCGCAACCGGCCAAGTGTCACTTTTTCTTAAAATACTTGAAGTAGATCCATTCTTTAATCAAAATTATGGGTTATAATGTTGTGCAAGATTATAAACTTTTTCGGCATAACTATGAAATTTGGAATTGTTTCGACATAAGCTTAAAAACTAAGAAGGTGGGCCAATTTTCAAAGCTTCTTAGTTTCTTTGTTTGTGATCGAATAGCTTCCAAATTTCGCCATAATGATACCTATATGCTCACAAGTAATAAACAATAGCTAGAAGAAAAATTTCTCCACGGGGAAAAATTCAGGTCCGAAAGGGTTAAATTGTTACGATTTTCCGTTCGATACTTATTCGCTCACGCCTCTTCACTTGAAGCATTTCTCTACGGAAGAGCAGGCATAGAGTAGGGCTCGTCGTGCTGCTGGACCCTCCCATAGGGGGATCACACGTCAACCCCGTGGTGCCTTCTCTTATGTCGAGAGCAAAGATAAAGAATGCTCTGGGTTCAGAAGCAGCACAATCCTGGTGTTAGTGGCACGTTCGATTGGCACGGACCATGATGACGTTAACCGGCAGCTATAGAACAGCGCTTCTTGTTAAGTTTAGAACAAATACACATGTGGTAAGCTCCTCCCTCGACTATCAAAAGGAAAGTTCATTTTTGGCTCTTCGGGTGGGCCCTGTTGCTATTGGGAACCTTCCTTTTGACCCGCAGATGAACTAGAAGAGAAATTTCGGAGTATGTTTGTAAATTGCCTGGTGTAGCAAAGGGAAAAATGGAGCTTGGCTTGTTGCTATGCCAGGTAGACATTCAGGATTATAATGAGGTGCATGGTTCCCAACTACAACCTTTTCCCAGGAGTCAGCCTCGCAAAACACTTGCTTTGCTGCAGATATTTTGATTAAAGCAAAGCTTCGCAGCATACCTAATTGAACCTCCACAAATTTTGTTCCATCAAGGAGGTGCTATACGCAACTGTTTTGGGTGACAGATTGGCTATCGTGTTCCTCAGCAGACCACTCGTTATCGAAACGGTACATGATTGTTCGTTCGCTGCATTTGAATTTTTTAACACGTTGACGACCGTGTGGTATGATGTCATACCACACTCTTTCGGCCACGTGGGACCGTGTGACATGATGTCATGTCACAGTCTTTTTTAAGCTGGTTTTCAAACATTTTAGGTAACTTATTTACGTGATGTATGCGCCATACTTAGGCATTGTTACAAAAGGCGTGGTCCCTGGAAAGAAGCTTCGGTTGATGGGCTATCGAGTTTTTCTAAAAAAAATTTGAATAATGATCAAATCACAGGAATCGCTAAAATGGCCAAAATCGCATAATCGGAGACCTACCACACAAGAAGATAACAAATACACACTTCCTGAGAAAAAGGAGTTCTCGTGGGACCGTGTGACATGATGTCATGTCACACTCGCGCGGTCAAAATAATGCGCGCGGTCCCACACGCCAGACAGCGAAAAAAAATAGCGCGGTTCGTCAACGTGTTAACAGCAAGACATGATACAAAGGGACGAAGCGTTTTTGGTGAAGTTGGTAGAACTGTGTCTTGATCAGAGGCAGTACCGATCGGATTATTCACACAGTGAAAGTACGAATGTACCGTTATATACTTTGGTATGCTAAGCGTTTTCGAGATATATCTGTTGCTCGAAAAGTGTCTACATACTTTTGATACGGAGGAAAGTTTTTCACACGATTAAAATAATCTAAAGCGGCATGTGAGTTGGGGAAAAAGGAGAAATCGCCAGGTTTTTGCAGAAACGAATGGTAGCGGTCTCGTAGTGAGCTTTAGGCCGCGTTCATAGTTCGCGACTCGGGAGATTAGGATAGTAGGCGACAGGATATTAGGATAGTAGTAGAGTAGGAGATTGCGCTGACAAGATTGGATACGTATCGATTGAAATCGCTGGAGAGTAGTAGATTGGGCGACTTCAAGCGAATAGATCAATACATATCTAATCTTGTCAGCGCACTATCCTAATCTACTACTATCCTAATCTCCTACTCTACTACTATCCTACTATCGTAATATCGCAATCTACTACTCTCCGGCGATTTCAATCGATACGTATCTAATCTTGTCAGCGCAATCTCCTACTCTACTACTATCCTAATCTACTACTATCCTAATCCCGTCAATACATATGTTTTTCATTGTCGCGTACTATCCTAATCTCCGGAGTCGCGAACTATGAACGCGGCCTTTGGGAGTGGAAGAATGTGATAAAAACCCTATGTCGGTGAAAACATCCAAGCTTGATAGGCAAGCTGATTTCTGCCATAAATAGCCACTCGAGAAAAAATGAAGGAGAACACGCAAAAATTGTTCTGCTCAGAGCACATAGTCTACATTATTCTAAGAACACAAATATGCTCCAAAAATCTTTATTTTAAGAAAAGCTATCCACCTCGCTACCGTAGTGACCGTGTGAATTGACTCGTATGAAGAAGACGAAATAACCTCGCGG
>MU870900.1:6358-19968 GCA_036418205.1 Ostertagia ostertagi | reverse complement strand
TGAAAACAAATTTAAGAAATAGAAGAAGACAAAAAGCATGCAAAAATGAGACCCTCTCCTGGAATGATAGTGATGGGCAATGACAACATAAAAAACAACCATCAAAAATATTAGATCAACATAGTGATTTGGAATCGATAGTAGCACTGAGCGCTAACCATATCAAGAGAGTTACAAAGTAGAAAAAAATGGACACATTTTTCGATGCAACGAGCATGAATCAAATCAATAAGCAAAGCGGCTTCCGCACAAAATGAATGATCTATTATTAACGAGGAAAAGGAATAGGACGGGTTACACGCGCATCTTCAAAATCGGGAGGTGGAGGTGGTGGAGGTAAATCGCCTTCATAATAGTGAGAATCAGGATAAACATAACTAGGTGTGGGTGCAGGATAGCGGCGTGCAGATTCTACACAATACACATGCTCAACAGGAGCATATTTGAATTCTCGAGAACTTTCACCGTATTCCCACGATGAACGCCCGAAATGATACCTTTGTGGAGGAGGTGCAAAATCATAATAATCAAATGAATGAGGATCATAATGATGGTAACTGCGAGAATCTGACATGAGACGACGGGAATGATACGTATGGTCCAACAGCTCGTCAGCCGGCTCACTTTTAAGAAAGCATGGCGGCTGACCCATCACAACCTGGTCGAGATTGCCACCACCCCAATTTGTGAAGTCGTTCTCGGGATAGTACCTTTCCCAATCAGGAGAAACTCTTCCAGGTCGCACATCACGGGGCGGAGAACTCTGAACAAATGCATAAAAAACAATGACATAGGGAGCATACGGGTACTTCCGTAAAGTTACAAATACGGAAATTGAAGTGCTCAAACAACTCATTCAGCAGACACTACTTCTTCACTGGCTGAGAAAATTGCTATCACAAAGAAAACAGTAAATTAAAACAAACCAAGTAGCATTCCTGGCTGCAAATGGAGATCTTCTTTTCTTACCTCTCATCCACTAAATAACTCCCGCTGCGCTCACTCCAAAATGTGGGGTTAGAGGATTCCACAAAAGGTCGAAGGTCGAAGAAGGGCAATATTTAGCCTAGTAGAAGTGCGGGACCTTTCTAATGGGAGGGGACCAACACGCAATTTGCAAGTCGAAGGATATGCCCCCCCCCGCCTCAGTCTTTCTCACACCATTTTCTTCGACGGGCACCTCTGACCCGCCTCTTACCTTAATTCCAACTGTATAATAATAACTCCGCCAACGAGACGACATTCAAAGTAGGTGTCAGATATACGAGTAGCGGTCAAAAGTTTGGAAACTTTTTTATTTTTGGTCTAGCGTAGCCGATAGATACAATGAAATTGTCCCGAATTCACATGTCATATACAGAATCAAGTGCAGATTACGATGGGCTACATTACTCTTCCGAAAACTAGAATCGCATTAGAACAATATGAATTTTTTTATAAGAAATGGCGCGTCAAAAGTTTGGAAACTTTTAAATTCCGAAGCGAATTCTTCAAAATACTTTCCGGATTCTACATGATAATTAATAATTCGATGAGTGGCTTTACATTTCTATGTTAGCGTCATTTTTATTGACATGAAGTTGATTATAAAATAATTTTAGAACTTCCAAGACGAACCCTACACACTGTGAACTAAATCACATTGTTTGGTGGGATTCTTAACTGGAATGTGGGTTGAGCGACATGCCAGTTCTTCCGTGGGATGTAGAACTCAATTAGACTTTAGATCTTGACTTGGTCGCTTCATACAGCTTCTTTTTCTGGGTTGGTTTTAGGAAGTCGAAGGTAGAGCGCGTGGGAGGTAGAGCCTGCATTTGGGTCATTTCCGCGATAGAAAACCCATCTTTTCCGGCTAGTTCTGACTATCGAAGGGAAGCATTGTATTCTACAGACTATACTTGTACTTAGCCCAACCCACATTTCGCTGGATACCTAGAACTGGGGAATCGCCGAATGGCCGGACACATCTTCATCCATGACAACACTTTCGCTATTTCTGACTGTTGGAAATCTTACTCAAAATGAGGTTCCCATTTGACAAAACACTTCACAGGGTCCACAACATCATTTCCAGGAAGACAGAAATAGCATTCCATTCGTCGCTGAGGACAAAGTTTCACCTCTCTGGCCTTCGGTTCATGTTAGCCGTTAGTGCGGAAGCCAGTTGGGCCATCCTGCTCTTGAAGCCCAACAATGGCTACTTGCTGGGATACCATCCGTAATATTCATCAGGTCGCGGCCGATGTTGTGCTACACTTGGACTTCAATATGATTAGAGGAAAACTGGAAAAAGTTGTCTCTCACTTGGGAATGTCGGGGGCACGGGACGTGCCAACCACCCTCCGAAGTATTTGAGGAGGGCCAATTTTCTTGTGAGGATACTTTTTTGTGAATGATCATTCTTCTTATGCTTGCTCGACTCCAACAAAGCCAGAAACATTCGATGCTATTACTTCCTTAGAGATTGAACTACTAAGAAACCATTTCAATTTCGTATTCCGTATTGTAGGGTTCAAGAAAGGACTTCCCATGGAAAAACTGCTTCCTTTGCATATGAATTCATTTTGAAATTACACATTGCTCAATAGTTTAACTAAAATTAACAGAAACAAGTGAACATTGAAGAGTAGGAATCATAATGATAAGGGAAACAAAAAGTTTCCAAACTTTTGACGCGCCATTACTTGAAAAAAATCTTATTTCTCAAATATGATTATAGGTTTTTGGAAATTATTCTTCCCGTCGTATTCTGAACTCGATTTTGTATGAATATCAAATTTGGGACAATTTCGTTGTGTGTCGGCCGCGCTAGATCAAAAATAAAAAAGTTTCCAAACTTTTGACCGCTACTGTGGTATATGCAAAGGACGCTTATTCCTGACAATAGGGAGCACTCTTTGTCAAGTGGCGTCATTTAACTGTCTGATTTAGGTCTGACTTGATTCCTAGATCCAGGCGTGACTCATCACCTTGTGTAACGCCGAGTGATTAACCACTGGGTTTCCTGTTTAGCATTCGGAAGGTTGTCGAAATCATAACATCACGAAATATTGACACCGCAGTACCGCAGTAATAGATTTTGTTTGCGATGTTCTTTTTTCTCTCTATAATATCAGCTGATATGAAAGGGGTATTCTGCGCACAGATAAACTGAAACAGTTCTGCAAATCAACGAACCAGAATCCTACAAACCTGTGAGTGGGTGACATAATAGCAGTTCTCGTATGGCACTCGTTAGCGAACTATGTAATTATACAAACAAAACCATTTGTAACGTGACTGGTAGCAGGCATCTTCGTATGGCGTGGCCGGTACTGTAAGCATATACAATCATTAATTTTATGAAATATCATATTTATTATCAATTTTATGAAAACTTAGGTTCCTTAGGCGTTGGGCATGCGTTGCTCACCGCTAAGTTGCGCGGATTCGAACTAATATTATGTGATCTGTCATAAATATACTTCGTACCTTGGAAGACCAGTGTTCATTCATATCACCAAATTCTCTCGAAAAATTAATAAAGGAAACTAATCGAAATAAAAGTTCGCACCTTTGCAACAGGTTTGAGTTCCACTCTTTCAATACAACCACTTTGTAACTGACCGTCAACCTGAATCAGAATTTCAAAATCTAGAATGGATCTCATATCATGAGACAACAACGGCAACAAGGTTTCTGAGAAATCGGTGCAGTTGATGGTTTTCCTTATAGTGTCAACCCGTCAAGTTAAGAGAGTTGAAATTTACTCTTCTTCCAATCATTTGAAAATCAGAAATATGATATTTCTTTCGAAACATTCGAGGATATATTGAAGCTTCTTACCCAACATGGATAAGGTGGCGGAACAACGCGCCGTGGTGGTTCGAATGGGATAGATTCAAATATCTCGCGAAAGCTCGACGGTTTTCTTCCCTGAAATCCCTTTCAATTTCAAACTATTTCACTCAATGAGACTAAAGCCGCAGCTATACCATAAAGACATTACTAAAATAATTACATACAGAATCCTTGGATGAATTCATCATTGCAGAACAGTCATCCTTAGAGGCCTAAAATTGATCAAATTAGGACAACCGGCTGGCATCAAAATATCGGGCTTGCACGCAAACATAATCGTCAAAACTCTTTACTTGGCACCATACATATGTGACACTTACGATTACTTGATCTTTAGTGCTAAGTGTATTTGACACCAGCGACTTGTCCTTTTTGGGCACCTAAAACTGAGTTCATGAGAGAATTGACGGCTCCGGCATATAAAAGACTAAGAGAGAAACGGTTAAGTGGGGGAAGTGTACAAAGCAGAGTCAACCGCGTCCCAGAGGCCTTATTAGAATGAAAAATGAAAAAAATTCACGTCTTTATGACTAGAATTTTCTAATTCGGTCAATGCGGTCCCGTACGCACGAAAGCTTTCCTTCCTACTCGCAAACTTTTCACACAGGCATATGTAGCCAGCAAGCAGTAATAATGTGTCTTTCCACCTATGTGGCCGACACCAGGCAGGTTCTGGTATACTCTTATTCTCTCCTACCTGAACTACACCTGACTTCACCCAAGAGATTTCCGACGAGCTCAAGGAGGTTGAGACTGCGTCACTCTCTCATAAATGTTCTGGTGGCCCGACCTCTTGTTGAAAGACCTCGGTCAACATTACCCTTTATCTTACACAACATTGAATAGATTTCAACCGGAAAGACCCATCGACACCGAAGCTATATGAACAAGCATGACAATGATTCCGCAAGAGACTTTAGGCAAACTTGTTCGAGCCGGTCTTGCGGTTTTGCGGGCCAGCAGAGCTTTATCCTTTGACGGCTCTTTGGCATCCTTCAAGCAAAATATGTTCCTCAAGCATAGTTGTCACTGTCATTCATTCTATTACTCAGAAATGTTCTCTCAGGTATTTGTTTTGTTGTTATTTGTTATACTTTTAACGTTGTCTTGTACAGCGCACTAAATAAATATGAAGACTTCATTTTCCAGACCCATGTTCCCTTTCCTGTTTCCGGCTCTTTCTAAACTACCCTACTTGCCATTGTGGGTCCGCCAGAGAAAGGAATCTAGCTCCATCAGTGGAGATGACCGACTAGGACCAGCGTCTGAGCATGAGAAGGCGTCAGCCTTCGACCGAGCGTGACGACAATGCCTCGGTGCAAGAGTCAAAGCCGGTCGTAATAACTTCGTATACACTGCACGGGTAAGACGGGGGAAGAGCCATGTGAAGGGAAGAATTACATGAATAAATACCCCGGCAAAATATAATCATATGAAATCTCGAGTCTTAGGATCCCAAAAATAAAATCATCACGCAAACATGTCAAAGAAAGCACGGCATTAAAGCTACGAGTCAGGATTAGGCAACCAGCAGAAGTTTTCCCAGGGTGCGATGGTGGGCCCCAAGCACTGAGGGCGCGACACTGTCGCGACTCAAAAGTTCGAGGCACCGGCGCTAAGACCCTGCATTGTGTGCTGCCGTGCTGCCAGCGTTATCAACCACGGCATACGTGGTCTCTGCGTCCTCTCGCGTACGACGTACTATCTCGCGTTCTCCCTCTCTCTTTTGCTTTTTCTCCTCACTAATGTTCCTCATTGCACCCCTTGCCTAATGTTTGAACAAAATAACGCATCAATTCAATCCCGACTCGTGCCTTTAAAAACTGCTACTCTCCCTGGTAAAAGACTCATAACTCGACCCAATACGATCTGAGCAAAATACGACCTCCATCAAGAAATCCTCGACCATAGCTCATCCTGGTTCAAAATAACCCGTCGCAACAACAACAACAAAACTAATCTACAAGTGTTTCCTTTTCAAACTTTCTCCGCTACCAATGCCACCGAGACGCTACCCTATCTAAAAGCAACTGAGATAATGCATATGAACTGTTTTTTGCATTGCAATGGAACTGTTACATGTGACTATTACCGCTTTTGGAAGTGGCGGTGGGACAGGACGCTCGTCATTTGGACGATTCAGGCCACGCTTCTGAACCGACTGTTCTAAAGGCCTCGAATCTGTGCGCAAAGAAGGCACAGTTTTCTGAAAATATAATCATTGTAATGTATACTCGAACCAGCTCCCCAAGAAAATTGAGAAAAACATTTCCATTTTTCGGTTGATATGAAAAACAATTTCATTTCTTAATTTGACTACTTTACCTAAAGTACAGCCAAAGTTTTCACGTTCGTAATTTTTCACCCAAAATGAACAAGATATCTGCTTATCTTATGCAAGCGGACCATCCCAATAAATTCGAGTATGTAACCCATTCACACCACAACAAAGTAAAAATCTAAAGTATTGACACCGGCATCAATCACTGGTAATCTGGGGTAGGTATGTGGCAGGTAAAAATTACCTGCTCGTGAAGTAACAGAGAGCTTTGCTGACACCCACCCAACTCAATGGAGAGAAAGCATGTGGCACCTACTGTGTTCGAACCAAGAAATGGATAAAGATCAGGTAAACACTAGACTTATATGGAGCATAAAAGTAGCAAGACAGTTGCCGAGTTATGATTGGAGGTTCACCTAGAAAACATTTGAGATCATTCAGCGACGACTAAGCAGCATGAGGAATAAACCACGAAAAGTTCCAAGAGAAAATAAGATGTAGCGGAAAATCACTCCTTCTCCTAGGTGCTGCATGCACATAATTTTGTATGACTGATGAATTGCTGATGGACTAATGTTACTCGAGGAAAAAATATAACACAAATGCAAACATAGTATAAAAATTTCTAGTCGAAATAATCAAACGCGTTATAGCTCACCAGTTCTCGCTGTACGCTCTCAAGAGGAATGACACGTGGTTCCCTTTTCTTGAACTCCTTTTCAGATGGGATGTGCTTTTTAGACTGAAAACCTTTCCTTTGAGCGAGCGTGAAAATGTACGAACTTATGATATAAACACTGACAAAGTACTAAGCATCCTAAGGTTACGATCTTTGCACCAAAACAACTTCATCAACAGAATTTAGCCCACGTTAGAAAGGCTCGAAAACGGATCTGTTCCATTCCACACAGTTAGAAAATGGACGAATTTGACATGGAAGAAAAATTGCCAATTTGGCTTAATGGTTCAGGCCACATTCAAATGCAATAAATCCTAAGCTTTCATCAGAACTGTGACTTTTTCTGAACAGAGTGTTAGAACTTTGTGAGGCTCCACAGAAAAAAATGATTGCAAAACAAGCAAAGCATTCCAAAATACCCGATGTTGTGCCCTGGAAGCGGCGATTCCAATGCTTAGCACCTTCGTTTGGCTTAATAATTCTTTGACCTCCTTCTATTTTATAGACCGCTAACTTGGTGGGTCGGTTTGTATATATGTCTACATGACTGTCTGTTCGTCCGCAAAATGAAGTGAGTGATAAGGCAGCTAATGAATAAACAAGCCGCTAAACGCTAAATGAACGATCGCAGGGCTTGAGCTATGAATGTTTTGTGAGAATAATTGGGGTAACTAGACACCTAATGAGCACAGTTCCGGTCATTCACATCGCGTAACTGGAGTGGCAGCGCGCCGAGGTGCAGCGGAGGGAGGGGAGGTGGAAAATCTACCGTCGCGTTAATATTATAGCGATGCTTCCTACTATATGAAAATCCTTTTTATAGCATACTCGTCACCTGACGCAAAGTCGTTGTGTCACAGCGCCGGAGCACGGAATGGTTTACACGCGAAGAAGGTCCGGCGGTCTGGCTGGGAAACTGTTGGTTACTTAATATTTGCCATAAATAACTCACTCTGCTCCGCCTCAAAATCTACCAACACAATCGTGACTGCTTGACGGCATGCGCGTCAAATTTTCAAACGGCTGCAAGTTTTGGCCGATTGATTTTGTATTTTTTTTCTGGGCAATACGAGATGCTTAGTACCGAAATAATCTTACATGCAAAATAAAACACTTTCGGGATGTTTTGAGGTACGTACGTGTCTGTTTCGCAATAGTCTTTTAGAGCATCACAGTTTTGACACTCAATTAAACATGAAGCTCCTTGACAGCACGATCTTAACCCATAACGGACGGCGTGCGCCACAAGGTGGCGCACGACTATTTCTTTTGTTTTTGGAATGTTTCTAGCAATCTTAATATACCCATATATACTCTCAGCAATGTGGAATAACATATCTTCCCAGGACCTGGACGGCTGGATTTTTGACAAACCTACAATAAATTTTGTTTTAATTTACATAAGTTTATTATTTGATGGGTGGCTTACCCATGGTTCGCACGTCCCGAGACCCCTTCCCCTAAATATAGCCACATCCTTGCTCGGGGTTGTTGTTTCGCATTTTTCGATAATGTCACCTACAGCTTCCATTCATTCTTTGCACCCTAGTTTTAGAGCGGAAAGGTGGGCTACGAACTTGTCGTCAACGGAAATCTCTTTTTTCGGATGATGAGACTCCGACACCTACTTTAGCCCCGTCTTACCCCTGCTGTTCACATAAGCCTACATAAACCCTACCCTGGGTGGCGGCGTGCGCCACATGGTGGCGCACGCAACAAATACACTGGCCGTCCGTTATGGGTTAACGTATTTTGAACAGTGAGGAGCGCAACAAATACCGTGAAACCTGATTCCACCTCTCCATAATGACAAACTCATCAGCTCTTGCAATTCATCTTCTATAGGAACAATTCACTGCTCTGTTTTCTTGGCTTTTTTTGGTGATCAAAGACTTTTTGGTCGAAAATCGAATGCTAGAATGAGTGGTATCATGCAGTGCCATTACAGGAGAGTTCTACTGGAAATCGGCATGTTTTACAATGGAAGGCTTAAGAACTCGTTCGCACCCGGGTGTGGTTCAGTCATGATCAGAGATGGACCTGGGGTCACTGCACTAAAAGTTCCGCGCTGCAAGAAGAGAAAAAGTCGATTTCTGTTTTAGCGGAGCTGCAACTTCTTGTATAAGACAAAGCAAGACGAAAACAATCATAGAAGATACGTGTAACTATTTAAACGATGTTATGGTGCCAGCCAGTGACAGTGCCTATCCTACAAAAACAGGAAGGGAAAAAGCGTGATGTCCTCAAATCTTGAAACAATGGTACGGGCAGTACAGACAAAATTGAAGGTATGGGGCGATAGGGTATATGACATAACAAAAAAGGTGATGTCGCCAAGTGCAAGATTGTTTAGGCCGATGTCAGACTTTGCGAATCGCGCGATTCGCTAGCGTCTGCGGTCGCGTCGCGGCCAGTGAATCACTCAATTGGCTGGTACCGCAACGCGACCGCGGACGCTAGCGAATCGCGCGAATCGCTAGTAGCGAATCGCGCGATTCGCAAAGTCTGACATCGGCCTTAAAGGGTCATGCTACATGGCCTACCGCTCAGCGGGAACTGTAGCGAACCGCTGTTGCCAGAGTACTCCATTTTACAAGAAGTCGTATGCTCTGTGTGTTGAAGAGTCTTAAGGAACAGTTGAACCGATGCATAAATACTGGAAGGAACGCGTGGAAACGCTGAGCTGCAAAAGGCGCAACGTCGTGTTCTATCCTTTGGCCTTAAGTGCGGCTTGCAGTTCCAAAGCGCCACGTTGCCATGCATAGATAGCAATCGTTTAGAGGCCATGCTACAGGACCATCACGGAGCGCTGATCGAGTATCACAACAGCAGAGACTCGCTACAGCTCCCTCCGCGATACAGTACAGCTCAATTCAGAAACATCTTGCGGCGTTATCTGAAGTGAGGACGTGTTGGGCTTTTGGCGTGTAGATTCTAACATCTTGTTTTCGCATCTTCTTTTATCGCTACCTCGTATAGATAATCACTTTTTCGTTGTTATTTCCAATACCAGATTAGTCCCCCGTCAACCGCCGGGACCTTCCTTTCCTGCGCAAGCTTTCTATCCTCCGCTATGGTCCTGTGACACCAACACCTCCTGGAAGTGACGCGTATGCAACACAATGGTGTTTCATACAGTAGAAGGGACACAATCATGATATGACGGTAGATTTTTCGCTTCCCTTCCTCATCCTCCCTTCCTCTCTCCACTGCCCTCCAGCTGCCACTGCAGCACCATGTGGAATGAACGGAAGTGTGCTAAGCAGGTGTTTATATAGCCCTAAGAGTGTTATCACAACTATCCTGCTACAAAACATTGATATCTCAAATCCTGTAAGCTACCCGATTTGTTAGCGGTTTGTTTATCCCATGAGCTTCCTTCTCACTCACTTCATTTTGCGGACGGACACACATACATACATACACACATACAGATACACAAACCGACACACAAAGTTAGCGCTTTATAAAATTTATATGTTTATTGCTTTGCAGGCTCTTCCCAGTATTAGGTACTCATTTTACATTGTTTCGTTGGTTAAGTTTGTACTCCTTCATGTGCAAAAAGCACATGCAATAAATAAATAAATAAATAAATAAGATCGAGTCCTGTAGGTGATCCATCAAACGATCTTACGACGATGTCGCGTTTTAAAATTAGGGCCCACACTCAGGGTAAAGTATTGAACGCTTCATCGCACTCCCGAGTTCAAAGTTTTCGCTCCAGGTTCACAATGCAAAATCCCCAGCGAAACATCTCGCTACCGCGAGCACATATATAGATAGTGCACTATAAAACGATGAATTGCAAGACGCGCGACGTAGCATCCTGCCGTCGCCACATAACGCAAATTTAACATACCAATAGCCAGAGACCCTGAGCACGAAAATGATACTGCAGCTAGATGAATCGCAAAAACCAACCACTCACGTGCTTTGTTGGTTTGATTGGCACCATCCGCTTGAACTTCTGGATTCGCCTCTTAATTGGTAGAGCAGGAGCTATCTTCCTTTGCTGAAACTCACCACATAAACTTGGAATTATAGCTTATATTTCATTGCCAACCCGTTTCAAAGTAGCGGAAGGATTGTTTGTTCTGAATTTTGGCAGTACCTATTAGCCGAATCGTACTTTGCACTTCAGCTTGCAGCTCGAGTGTGGAACAGATACGTGTGGATCGCTGGATCGCAAATTCCATCGCAATTTGCGATCGCGCGCGGTCGATCCGTATCTGCTCCACACTCAAACTGCAAGTCGAACTGCAAAGTTCTGACGGCCGAATTAGCGATCAAATTTTCGGACTTCTATGGTTTCATTTCTTCCAAAACAAGGGGTGATCAGCTGATATGCCTTTTTCTATGCCAAAACAACCAATAGACGCAACTTTTACCATGAAGGCTGGTCTTGCTCCATACTTTCAAACCACTAAGCTATTAGCATCGGAGTCTCTCTGACCTTCTTCTGATAGGCAATACTTAGAAATATTCCACAAGCGCATAGCTGTCATTGACTTTTTCATTCAGATATTCTATTACCCTATATCATGCTCGTTTTGATGATACTTGTCGATCACCACTTATTCCTTTCTAACGCTGTCTTATATAGCTTATGGAATAAATAAGTAAATAAAAGAAGTATGACCCGACCCTACTAGACGTCAAACACGCGAATCCCGACTGCGACAAACTACAGGATTTGAAAGCACAGAGCACATGTCAGAATCACGCCTAGTGGGACATTATGCAGGTGCACGATTGCAAAATCAGCTGAATCGACTGCACATGAATGAGCGGACTCTTATTGTCTTAGGCCCTATTCATAGATCGCGATTAATGTGATTCGGCAATTATGCTGACAGGCTACCCACAGGCCCCTACCGCTGCTTCTATCCTACGGCTGGGGCGAACAGGTGCGTTATACGATTGCCATTAAACGCGTAATGTTGTAGCCGCCCTCTCCTGCTGAGGCGTATATCTGAGGGGTTGCGCTGTCTGGAGTATAGAAACGCCAGAGTACTGCCGGTACTATGACATAACCCTGTCTCCCGCAGCCGTAGAATAGGATCAGCGGTGGAGGCGCGATAGGCCCCACAGTGAAATATCATGCAAAAGTTGTTTACGCCATAAGTTTTGCACCCCAGTGTATGCTATTGGAATCTATCTCTAAAAAAGAGGTGTAAGAGGAACAACAATAAGGAAGACCAAAATCAAAAACAAGGGTTGGAAGATGAAGGTTGAAGGTATACTTCAAAACGAAAAGGCAAATAGGTGAATACAGTACTTGACCCTACAATTTAGACCATTGAAGTCGGGGCAGCCGGGCTGCAGTGGTGATGGTCAAATCCACCTACCATCGCTTCCCCCTTGACATACTACAAAAAGCAAAGATCGCAAAAGAAAATGAGAATGTTTTGAGTGCATAATGTAGTGTTGGAGCATTTCTCTTCTGCCACACTGAAATAGAGACTAAAACAATTCAGGTATTTTCATCCATGAGAACAGATTAAGTTGGAAATTCGCTTGTTCCCTATCAATACTAGTCCGTTATAAAGACGAAGGAAGCAGAATGGTGATGAATCTAATAGGAAATTGTGCTACAGGTACGGTGGGCACGCCGCATTTCTTTTACAGAAATATGTGATGTAAGTGGGACCTCTGTCCGCTATTCGTGAGAGGAGGAGGAGGCATCGGGTGTGGTTCACAAGGACAGAAAGCTAGAACAAAATTATTAAAATGTTTTTGATTAAATTAAAATAAATTAAAATACTGGTTCACTAGGACAAAATTTTTTCGCGCTCCGCAGCGCAGAACATTTTTCGTTGCGGAAACCTCAGGTCACTCTGGCCATTTATGGGACCGAGGAACATGCGGCGAAAAAGTTTCGGCTGCGAAACGCCCCTAAAAAGTCGCTTTCTGTCCAATGAACTACCCTGGCCAACGAGGGGTAGGTGAGGCAGTCGGATACCCCCCCCCCCCAGGAGGCCCGTCGCGCGGCAAGAAGGCCGAGTCAGCGGACGAGTCGCGCGCGTATTAGGGAAATCGCGTCAAGTTAAATAGAATGTCCCATTGCACGTCCTTCATCGCACATCACGCGCCGCAACTCGTCCGCCGACTCTGCCTTCTTGCCGCGCGATGGGCCTCCTGGGGGGGGGTACCCGAGGGCAGTCAGTTGAAAGGCGTGAAAGCTAGGCGTGCCCAACCCTTTGTATAGAGCCAGGAAATCAGTGAGAACAAAAACAAGTGATTTTGAACAAAACCGATCCATTTAAATCCTGGATGATTACAAAATGAAGAAACGCTTCTCAGTGCAATGGGAAACCTATCAGTTCTCAAGGTCTAGGTAGGACTTAATCTGACGTATATCCAAAAATGAGGTACAAAAATTATGAGTTATGTTGTGCTGCGCAACGTTGAAAGAGACGGTACTGAAGCAGATTTCGACACTGCCACAAACCATCACGTGATCATCTATCAAGGATCGATATCTTGTAGGTCTCAGCAAAGATCAACAAGAAAAAAGTTAAAAAGTCAACGCCTTGAAAAGTATTGTTGATGAAGAACAAATGTTAAAAACTCTTTGAATTCGTTTAGGCAAGGACCCCATCCCCATACCTGGCTCTCAAGTGCTTCCTCAGCATTAAAAGCCGAAGAGCGTAGAAATATAGCTCATGGCAGCACATTGAAGCTTTTAAAGACTCCTTCCCAAAATTGGAATTACGTAGGGCTTTCGTCATAGATTGCGACCTATTGCAATTCGAGAATGGAGTGGATACGTATCGATTGTGCGATGATGCGACCGTGCGTTCGCAA
>MU870899.1:14055-28897 GCA_036418205.1 Ostertagia ostertagi | reverse complement strand
AATTACACCTTCCAACCTTCACTTTTTCTCAGGAAATCAGGTGCTCAGGCTTAACAAGGTGCTATAGCTTATGCGACCAGACTTCAAGCTTGCCGTAACCAGACCTCATCGGATTCCACCTGTCGATGTTTTGCACACCAGTGTAGAAGGACAGGGGATCGTTACCTCAAGTATCAGTTACAAAATTTGAAGATACATGGCATGGCTAAGTGGCCAAAAGAGGACAGGAGTTTCCACTACCTTCGCGAGTACGCATTACAGGCGATTGAAAGGCGCATCCCAGAGCAAGACTTCTTACTCAAGTACGTCCCAGTGAGCACAGGCGAAAATGAATTGAACTCTAGAGTGCCGATAGAAATCTCCAACGAGGGAAGGGTTTTCCTTCCAAGAAATCTAGCACACGCTTTGAAGTAATGATCATGTTGACTTCAATGGTCCTTACCGCTTCTCAAAGTAGCGTGAAATGGCATTTGAAGGTTGAAATATCGCGTTTTAGAATAATGGTCTTAAGAAGCCATGGTGGTAAAAACGGAACAATGGGACGATTTTCTCAAAAGAGTGGTCATTTAGAAGAATTTCAATACTTTTTCGAAAGGTCAATCTTCTAGTTTCTAATTAGCCTTAGAATCTGCAAAAAGTTAATAATGAAGGAAGTTATGGTTTGAATGACGAAAACTCGCGCTTCTCAAAAATCGGACCCCAAACCCCTGAAAACGGAACGACGGGACTATTTTTCCAGAAAGGTGTTTGAGAAAAATATCCGGTACATTAGAAGGCACTACTGATTTCTAATTAGCCTTAGACATCTGCAAAAAGTTGATATGAAGAAAGTTATGAATGTTTGAATGTCGAAAACTCGCGTGTGCACAAAAAACGGAACAACGGGACGATTTTTTGAATATTGAACATTTGCAACATTTCAAAAACTTTTTAGAAAGAAAACATTTGAACTTTTTAAATTTTTGTAACCCACCTCATGCAAAACATTCAATGAGTAAGATTTTATGTGTATCGATATCCGTCCTCTGAGCGGAACGAAGCGCGTGGACTTACTCTCCCCTCCATGTCGGCGACAACCACTAACGATGGGCATAAAAATATTTATAGAAGACAGAACAGCTAATACAGCGGGTCGTATTAAAGGCCTCGAGCTCAATTTCAGTACAAATTTTGCAACATTTTTTTTGGAACAGAAAGAGAGATAAAGACAAAAGTTGATCTGACCACCTATTATTGCGCTAATCCTTGCTCACAGGATTTCGCGAGGTCATAACGGCCAACTCTAAGATTTCCTAAAGGAAGTTTGTAGAGCATGGTTACCACATACATATTCTGCTAGTCTTATTACCCAGTTCCACATAGCGCACGCGATGCCTACTTTTCTGACTACAGGGTGGGCCAAGTTATGAGGACAAAGACATATGCCGTCAAAAACGCATAGTATTTAGTTTGACGGAACAAACAAAAAAATGCCAAAAAATATAAGGAAACTTGAAAAACTTCAGAAACTAAGAAGAACTAGGAAACTGTTTGTCACTCTTATCACAAAGCAAGGCGGATTAGAATTGAGATCTGCCACCTGCCCCGTTTACACGAGCCTTCAGATGAGGGGATGGCGCGTGCGGTGGCACGCAACTGAGGCGTGTCAAATGTTTCCAGGCCTTCTGCTTTGTCTTTCTGGAGATCTAATTTTTTTTGGATTTTTTATTTGCGCTTTCCTCCAGTCGTGCCATACAAGAAATCTAGAGAAATCAGGGATATGGTTACGAGGTAACAATGTTTTGAAAACAATGAATTCTAGAAATCGTTTTTTGCGGGATTTTGGCTTTATAAGAGCTCTGGTATTTGAAAAGTTCCAAGAACTCTACAGGAGTGGTTTCTCATCCACAGCAGAGGTGGAGTACCCAGAGCACCCAGGTGGGTTTATACATCAATTTTCTTCATTTGAGGGTACGAACGTAGTGCGAACGGATAGCGAGTTCCTGCATCTGATAGTACTTGGTACCTTCGCACTTCCGCATTTTAACCCAGTGTTTTCGAACTCATTGAAGCGTTCACCGATACGAGCCTATCACTTACGAACTGACGCTAGATTTAGCAGCCAGGACCCCTAGTCGTTCAATTTGAGGATTGACGCACCGCGATGTTATTATTATTTTGAGAAATGAGTTGTTCTTCGTACCGATAGAAAGCAGAAATTGTGCTTATCAAATAATGCAGAGAAAAAGAGATGTTAAATGGAGCGACTCGGAAAGAAGTTGATATGACCCTGAGCATAAGCTGTCTTCATAATTTTTGCTCACCCTGTCCCATTCCAGCGTGTTCGCCGTTTATGACGTATGAACAATGAGTAGGTTTCACCTACACGCTCATTTTCTACAATGCAATATGATGGCTAATTGACGCTTGTCCGGAAAACGAAACATGCGGGTTTGAGTCCCGTCCCGGGCGAAGAGTTTTGCCCATAACTCAGCATTCCTGTGATAAATGCAACATTATTTCTTCTGAAAAAAAATATTGAAAGGGCTGTGAAGGGTGATTTTTGACTTTTCGGTGTTGGGCTTCGGAATTCAAAAATGTCACTGAATCTGGTGGTTAATCGAGTAGATTGTTGTCTTCCGGCTTAAAAATGGAAGTGATTTCCTGGAGTGACGCCGAGTCACTGGTCAAAGGTCTGAATTCACTACCGGTCCACCGATAAGTGCCGAATATAGGAAAGTAAACGTTGAAGTGGACTGCATGCTACAAAATCAACACGCTCGAACGATTAATAATCGCTCCAGCTGCTTGCAAAATATTATTCTACGCTGCCGCTGAGCCTAGTTATAGAGTAAGCTAGAGAAATGCGCTAGAAACATGCAATTCAAACTTATTTACGACGAAAAATATAAGATACAAAATTATTCATGTGACATTCATAACCTATAAGTAAGCTAGTCTTTAAGGACCTTTGCCGAGCTTGTGCCTTGAATTTCACGCTTCGTCACCGAGTTTGGCTATCAAACTCATAGCACTCACTAACTAACTATATGTTAGAGTGCTGATGGACTATTGTTAACCTTCATTGAAAGCTTGATTATGTTCAGAAGCCATCTTGGTGGTGTCATCAGAAGCACAACGCCCCGGAAAGAGAGGGACGCAGGTTAGAATCTTGAGAGAGCAATGTTTTGCCCATAACTTAGCATTTTTGTGGTATTTCTGATTCAGGTCTGGATCTCAGCATTCGTCGTGCTGTAGTGAATGCGCTTCCAAGCTCTCGAGGCGTAGGACTATTAGAAATGATTTTTTTTAATAGGCAGACAAAAAAAAAATTGTAAAACACTGCGTTAGATTAGCCTAAATGAACGGCGCCTTCACAGATTGCCATGAACTTTGCGTGCCAGTATGGGCCCCCATAGGAAGGAGTGTTCTCGTTTGACTGAGGAACTAGATGAGTTACGCGGAAGACACTTCAGCGCACCACCAATAATCAAGTCACTATAACTCGTACACGGCTCGAGTGGTGGGCTCTGCAAAAGCCATATGTCTGAAGCGAATTTCCTTCGTGCTCTCGAGCCACAAAATCTGCTAAATTACGGTGATCACACACCAGTTTACTTTTTCGAGAGGAAATGGTCTTTCTACATAGCAGGAGCCGTGGGTTAGGCACTTTAAGGTAAGGAAGGCCGTGCCTTGAAGGATTCTTTCGAAGTGAACACTTTCCAAATCGATTCCAAGCTGATCAAGTGGAAAAAAGTCCCGCTCCTAATTTGAGGCCACGTTCTTTTTCGATTTACATAACGATTGAGTACTCTTTGCGAACTTATACTCTGGCAGCTTGCTCTGTTTCCGTTTCCGTTTTGATTCTCTACAGAATGTCCGTCAGGAAACTAGTGCGCAATTGAATAAGGGTGCGATTATCGACTCTTACAATAAGATTCGCAATCCTTCGAGTATTTCTTGGGCATTGAAAATGCGTACGGGGTTTCAGGTGAGAAACTGGGAGGAATGTAACAGGGGCTGTAACATGCTTGACTCTGACGCAACTTACCTCTACAGCACCTCTGTCCTGAAGTCAGTATCACTGCTATATACAGGGGGGGGGGCAAAAAAGAGTCACTTTGCCCATGGCGCATATCATCAAACTTTTCGTCGCAAAGGATGCCGCTGTTATTGGGAGTTATATGGCGAATTATTCCTTAGATGTCCCCCCCCCCCATAAGCAGAATCAGGCCCACGAGCTCAAGGAGGCCTACCGTAATTGCTCCATTCTGAAGCTGCTACATAATTTCTTCAATCGGATAACTGGTGAATGGCTTCTTAGGGACACTAGCTCTGACTATGCAAAATGGCTTTTGACCAGCGTTTCAGAGACGTCGTAATCGTCTATGGTTTCTCGACGACCTCGTTGAGCTCGTACCGTGAACCATGTTTCCGTGGGAAAATCTTCTGATGTCGTCGGTGTAGAAGGCCCCTATGTAATTTTTTGATAGATAGAATGTGCTCTTCAATATGCAATTGAGCTCATTCGGTTTGGTTTTGGCAAAGTGTAATTAATTCTGTTTTGAATGTGAGTGAGAGTGACTCTTTTTTTGCCCCCCCCCCCCACCTGTATACTAGATGTAGAGAAGAAATAGTTCTGCGAGATATAACTGAACGTATAACTGTTTAGATATACTATCTACACTCAGAAAGACGAACAATGTCGATGTGTCGATGTGAACAAGTGAAATATAATAGAAGCAGGAGAAACTGTTCTGCAGATGTTCCAGGTAAATTAATGGAAGCAGATTGAAGGTTGGCTGGTGAAGTGAGGACCAATTAAAGTGGATTCAAATGCAGCGATTGCACTAGTGATTACCTGATAATGGTAACAATATCACATAATCTGGAGAAGAAGCCTTTCAGTCAGGACGAAACAGCTTAAATTCAAAAATTTTCAAGCTCCTCACGCGGCCCACAACGGCTCCACTCATAGAGGCTTCATCAAAGGCTGTCTTCTCGGAAAAACTGAATTCATATAATGATCAATACTGTCATAAGAATATGGTTCCATGATCCTTCGAGGATGTGTAACGGTTCATTGGTCCCATCAAAACTGAATTATTTTGAATTTTTTCATACACATAACATAACCTGATGCTCCCACCAGAATAAGCGTGAAAAAATGACGGTGATTGACCGTCGCACCTATCAAAGACCGTCGCACTACCATAACTCCGCTGAAAGCGAATGAAACGGAAAAATTTAAACTCCTATAGATACGTCTCCTCACAACGAGTTCCAGGATGTGTTATGGGTCGGGAGCGGTTAAGTAGGTCACCAGCTTTACCTTTTAAGCTGGGGCAAAATCCAATTCTGACCTCAAGGTAGAACACCATTCGTTAGATCCCATGTTTATGTGCACAGTAGTCTACCGCTCGCACACTCCTCCTTTTTTGATGCATTTTTATCCATGTTTCACAGTCGTTCCCGATGCGAACGAGCTCTTCAATTTTACGACATTTCCAAATTTTGAAAGCGTATTTCATCAAAGTCTGGAGGAAATACGACGAAACGGCTACAAGATCTTGAACTAGGTATGTAACTGCGCAACAACTTTGTTGTTTATTGGAATGCAGCAAAGCGGTTCTTACATAATTTAGCTCTGAATATCGGTATACGTCAAATTCTTCGAGCACAATCACTTTTCTTTTCTTTCCGAAATTGCGCTTAAGCGAAATGTATGACCAACGATTCGAATGGTTATTCCAAGAATATGACCTTATTACGTCGTTAGTATAACTCAGGCAATAAGGTTCATGAACAAACGTGAAGGTAACACTACGACCCTAAGAGACGAATACCTCACCTTATGAACCAAATGTAATTTTAACGGGACAGAGACATGCCGGATACCAGTGGGGGAAATTCATACATTGTGTTTACAGGGCCGCAGGGAATGCTATCCATGAGATACAGTTAGTTACAAAATCTTAGGTTTTACTCGTTTTTCCTTCGTGATCGCTAGTCCAATGGACCAATCGTCTAGGCCTGACCTACGTAATTACCACTACGCTGCCTTTTACCTGTAGTCACCAGCTTTACTTTGAAGCTGGGCCAAAATCCAATTCTGACCTCAAGGTAGAACACCATTCGTTAGATCCCATGTTTATGTGCACAGTAGTCTACCGCTCGCACACTCCTCCTTTTTTGATGCATTTTTATCCATGTTTCACAGTCGTTCCCGATGCGAACGAGCTCTTCAATTACTTGTGCACATAAACATGGGATCTAACGAATGGTGTTCTACCTTGAGGTCAGAATTGGATTTTGCCCCAGCTTAAAAGGTAAAGCTGGTGACCTACTTAACCGATCCCGACCCATAACACATCCTGGAACTCGTTGTGAGGAGACGTATCTATAGGAGTTTAAATTTTTCCGTTTCATTCGCTTTCAGCGGAGTTATGGTAGTGCGACGGTCTTTGATAGGTGCGACGGTCAATCACCGTCATTTTTTCACATTCTGTGAGCGGTATTGTAAGATGTAACTCGAACAATTACCGACGAAGTCTATGGATATGTAGCATCGATGAGTGACTCGCCCACTTTTTTGAGATTAATTTCAAAATCTCGAATTTTTCTAGAAATCGGCCCCAGGAGTTATTGGACTGCTTGAACACAGATCTCACATTCGTTCACTCAAAAACGGCTGAAGCGCGCGCTCCGTATACTGGCGCGCCTTAACCTTATGTAGTGGCATGCAAGTTAGGAAAAATTTCGAAGTTATCGACCTCAGACTCATTCAAGCAAGTAGGGCTGACCAATGATGAAGGAATCATGTTTCACTACTGCCAAACAGTCAGTCACAAAAATGCAAAATGGAAAACAAGGGCCGGATCCGAACCACTGACCCGAAATCCCAAGCCCACCACCTTAACCACTAGGCCACCAGCACTCGATGGAGAGGCTCACTGCTTCGTTCACAAGCCGCTGCTGCTGAGGCCTCATTTCTCACTGTGTTAAACTGTGTGAGGGAACAAAAAACCTCCGTAACTCCGTTCAGCGAATCGTTTGGCAGATTTGGGAAGAAGATTCGAGATCAGCGTCCTGAAACCACATACCATGATACTTGTCTCATTTCATATGGCCACTTCGACCCTTCATCCTTCCCTAGTTAGGGATTTGCTCCCGCTGATTTGTACGCTATTCGTATCGAAAAATGAAACCTCTGAAAATCACCAATCAAAATCCAACCAAAATCAAAAGCAAAAATCAAAATTGTTAACCCCAATTCAAAGCATGGACCAAGACACTATGAAATGCTCCTAAAATTCTTCTGACATGAAATTGAAAAAGCGGCGCATTCGGAAAAAGGAATGAATGATCTCGAATACTCCATTCTTTGTGTTTTATCATATACATATTTTCAAACTGTTCAAATGAAATGAATAGAGACTTGGATACAGTGACTGACCAATAAAGAACCCAAGGAATCAAGTTACGAGAAGCGAGAGGAAGAAAATGGTGCGACAACAACCTAATAGGAATGAAGGCAAACAAGTGAGGTGTTAAATGCTCGCAGCCGTTTCACAGTTCGGCGTGATTTCGGAAAGGAAAAGTGAACGGACTCCAGAAAACCAACGCTTAACGGTATTCAATAGCTAGAGTGTGCCTCGAAGAGAAGTGATAACACCGCGAGGCATTGACCCTCGCAGCGTAGGGTAATTACGAGGTCAGCTAGCGATTGGTCATTGGCTAGCGATCACGAAAAAAATAAACGCGTAAAAACAAAGTAGTCTTTAGTAATAACCTATACATCATCGGATGATTCACTTGCGCGTACAAACTGTATGAATTTCAACACTGGTTTCGCATATCTTCTGTCGCCTAAAAATTTTGTTTAACGAGGCTGAACTTGTATATAGTCTCTTTATCTAGTTTACTTTAGCTTCAACTACCGGCTAATAAACCACCTACCAACGGCGCGGTCTCTTTGTTCATAAGCCATTATTGCCATTATACGGCACAATATGTCATATTCTTGGAATAACCATTCGAATCGTTGGTCATACATTTCGCTTAAGCGCAATTTCGGAAAGAAAAGAAAAGTGATTGTGCTCGAAGAATTTGACGTATACCGATATTCAGAGCTAAATTATGTAAGAACCGCTTTGCTGCATTCCAATAAACAACAAAGTTGTTGCGCAGTTACATACCTAGTTCAAGATCTTGTAGCCGTTTCGTCGTATTTCCTCCAGACTTTGATGAAATACGCTTTCAAAATTTGGAAATGTCGTAAAATTGAAGAGCTCGTTCGCATCGGGAACGACTGTGAAACATGGATAAAAATGCATCAAAAAAGGAGGAGTGTGCGAGCGGTAGACTACTGTGCACATAAACATGGGATCTAACGAATGGTGTTCTACCTTGAGGTCAGAATTGGATTTTGCCCCAGCTTAAAAGGTAAAGCTGGTGACCTACTTAACCGATCCCGACCCATAACACATCCTGGAACTCGTTGTGAGGAGACGTATCTATAGGAGTTTAAATTTTTCCGTTTCATTCGCTTTCAGCGGAGTTATGGTAGTGCGACGGTCTTTGATAGGTGCGACGGTCAATCACCGTCATTTTTTCACATTCTGTGAGCGGTATTGTAAGTTATAGCTACATACATGCATATTTCTTGGTTCTTCATCGAAATTATAAAAACAATGAGGAAATGGAACAGTATATAGTTCAGAATTCAAAAAATATTTGCGTTGGAAGTTGGCATATCGTCTATGATTAACACATTCACGCCGATGGCCGCCCATATGGGCTGCCAACAACATGCGCTCCTGGGACGATGGCAGCCCATATGGGCTGCCAACTGATAATCGCTTGCCAGGCGCTAGGATGGACAGATAGGTGGGCAAACCTCGTAATCGAGTGTAAAATGCTTTTAAATTCCTTCACGGGGAAGTGAATAAATGCTCTCTTTTCGTAACCACTATTTGTCGTTCTGATCGAAATCCTACTGTTATATGTTTAGATAATCTTTACGCATTGGACATTGCAGAAATTATTTGTGACATTCATGTTTTTGTTCATTTACAAAACAAAATCTGCGGTTATGTGGTGAGGCGGCGGCGCCCACAAAATCGCGTCCGTCCCACGCGACCGAAAAGTGGAAAAGGGGCGTCGTCGTGAATGTGTTAAAGGACATGAACAACTTGCTGACGGTAGCATCATACAAGAAGGCGACATATTGAGGGTTGCAGTTGCATCAATTCCGGCCGTTTTAGCATTTTTAAGCATTTATATGAGAACTCAGCACAGCCGCGGCTAACTAAGTTTATATTTGTAGAGTTATACGTTTTTATTCCCTTAGCAGAAATTGCATTATGAGTCATCTTTTTTCCCATGAATCGACAATTTCAGCTACGAAAATATGACGTTTCCCAGGATCATTGATCATGAATCTTCCTTTCACGCCGTGTTGAGGTAAATGGTAAACAGTTGATAGTCTAGTTGTGGAAGACTCCATGGTCCACTCTTATCAGTACCCTTTTTTTTTAACAATAATTCAAACTTCAGTGTGGCACAGTGTCAGCGTCAGGCACCTCTTGACGAATGCTTAGAAAGGTCCAACTCACGTCAGCCCCTACTGCCGATAGTTGCGATTCCTTATACGAGAGCTATCTACAGAAGAAGTCAGTCCATTCGATTTCCAGTGAAAGAAGATACGTTCAATAACGGACCAACTTGCGCGTGAGCTTATTTTTTATTTTTTCGGGGCGGAAGTGGTGTAGTGACAAGTGGCGCGCTTACCACGCGAGCGGTCCGGGGATCAAATCCTGGGTCGTGAGTCGCCCGGGCCAACCAAGCCTTCCATCCCTCCGGGGTCGGTTAATTGGTACCAGACTTGTCTGGGAGGATAAAAACACTGACTTGTACATCGGCTGGCCCCCGCAAGTCATTGTATAGGCCACATCGCATTCAAACGCCACTACGAATGTACAAATGGAAGTAGAATGCGTGCCGCATCCCAAAAAGGGATTGATCAACGGCAAATGCTTTATCCTTATCCTTATCCTTTTCGTGGCATTTCGAATTCAAATTCTGCCAATATTTGCACTGGAGAACATCAGGATGATGTTGGCAAAAGCAATGGATCTGCTCAGACTGCTCTTTTCCCAAATCCAAAATAGAGATAACCCTCCTCGAGCTTTTCTCTCCATGGGTTGCCGTTTGCCTTCATAAAAATTGCACTTTCAGATGAAGAAGTAGATTGGTAGGTGGTAAGAAGTTGGTGAGGAATAGATAAGACATAAATGATGTAAGTGGCAATTCCAGTTTTCACTGTCCAAGTAATTAGGCTATCTATATACTGGGCGGCAAGAATTTATGCAACCCCACATATTATAGTGATGTGCACGCACAATACACGTCACTGCGTTTCAGGCCTTCAGAAGCTGGAGACCCGCAGTTCAATTGATTTATGATTCACCTACGAGACTAATATGAGGTGAGAAGTGCGCAACTCAACATTAAAGCTCATCTCAGTGGGCGTAAACTGGCACTTATTGTTAGAGTGATAATTTCATAGCGTCAAAACAGAACATGTGAAAAGTCTTTGCAAGCGGATGACACGAATTGTTCACCATGGAAATAAAAGGGAGGTGGTAATGGGTGGTGAAGGAAAAACTAACAAAAGAGGCCTGAAATAGTGCGGGAGCTTTAATTCCCCTTGATTGCCGCATTGGGCGAGTTACATCGTTGGGCAGCGTCAACATATGCGACATGCGAAGGTCTTGTATAATATGTTCTGCATTTCTAGGGGTACGAATTTCCTCATAATAGGCACAGTTGTCCTTCTTCAGAACACAGTTTATCACGCCACCTGTCTTTATGTAGTGTAGTGTTGGATTGCTGCTAAGGACCCCAAAATCAATAGGAAAGAAGAATGTGTAGCCGTAACCCGTGACCTGGCGCCCTTCCTCGACCTCTGTAGGTTTTGAGTTTCGGTGAGGTCAGGGAGGAGAGATAGGTTCGCTCATTCCACGCAAAAGTCTGCTTCTTGGGTGGTCGATCTTGCGCCTTGGCGACAAAGATCTAGGTAAGCCTTGTAGCCCTCTTGGTTCCATCGATACCGCCTGTTGGTTTAGTAGTCTGGAGAAATTGTCTTCAGGATTGTTTGGCTCATGAAAGGATCGGTCTCAATTGCTTTTCGACTTTCAGGCTCTGACGAAGGCGAAGAGGCCGAAACGTAAGCCTAATAAAAAGTGCTGAAATCTTGGTCAGGCTACAGCAAAACTATTCGCATCAACTTCCATGCCAAGATTAAGAGAAAGTCGTTCTTGGACTGTCTTTAAGTAGTGTCAGCTTCGCTTTAAATGTTGGAAGGGTTGCTGGCGCAACTAATCATGGCCAGCACCAAGTTCAAGAAATAGTTGCCATGAGCCACTTGATAGTTCCTTTTATAATCTGACCTGCAGAGTTGATGCGGATCCCACGATAAGGTTGAAGGTCGGACAAGAGGAAACCTACTTACAATTACTGGACAGGCGAACCCCGTGAGGATGCGGAGCGACGCGTAATTTGCAACGAAGGATATGAGCATGGTCCTCCCTGCAGCGCTATAGGCGTGGCACGCCTACCGACTGGCTAGCCACTCGCCGCAGGTCTCTCTCTAGTCGTTTCGGTGATAGAGCGGTAGGGTTGAAGGGGGTGCCATTTGAGAGCCGCATCAATGGGGATCAGGATCACATCAATCAGATCAGGTCAATTCTCACTCCTCGGGTTCTGGGGACTTTCCCATGGTTTTTTCTTCATCACCACTGACCACCTTTACATTGGTGCTAATAGCCTGCTTTCCAATCGTAAACTTCGCCTATAAGATGCACCACAGAGCCCTTTCTGTTCAGACGCGTGGCGATATTTATGCGCGTCTTTGTTCTACGCAGTGTTCTTGCATCGGGCGATGCAGACCTACAACGCACGGGTCCATCTCTCGTCACGAGTCTAGTACGAATTAATCGACCTTGGAGGCGGCTTTATTGGTAGGCTCAGTGTGCCTAGATACTTGAACGTGGTCCTAGATGTTACGACGGCGTTACTTGCCATTACTCCGCCACTGCTTCAAATGAACTTGCAGTCACCTCAATGACATCCAAAGGGAAGGGCACCAAAAAGGTCAAAGTGCACACTGTAACTGCATGTAAGCTTTGACTGAATGAACGAGATTTGCCGGCGCTCGAGAGTGAGATGAATGCTTCACAGCTTTATGCGCTGAGTGTTGGGTAGCGAATTTTCGAAGAGGTTTGAAATCAACCGCACTTCAGTATATGAATATTGTGCAGTGGAAAATTTTGTCTTTAGTGAGCAAAAGTTTCTTTAACCCATTCGTGACAATGTCAGCCACCGGTGGCTGACAAAGATCTCACTCGGGCAATGGCATCCACCGTGGCTGCCGGGTTTCAAATGGAATTTGGAAAGTTTTCTTCCATGAAAAGAATCTTCATACCCTCATTCATCTACGCCAGCCCTGGGCAGAGGAAATCTCCATCCACTCAAATTTTATTGAAGAAAAATCTCCTGACTGTACTGCTATTGCGCAATCCCGCGCGGTCGCGAATGGGTTAAAAAATCGATCTGTAGGAAGTCGTTTATGTTGCAGTGGTGTTTGCCATGACGTGATGTATTCCATGCACTGGTACTTTCTGATGGAGTTGTTGAAAGGACAACAAAGATATGGTGTTGTAGCAACTTGAATAAGCCGCGCTCTCGCCGGAAAGTGGTGCGCAAAACTAAAGTCCGAAAGTACCTTTTGCATGAAATAACGAGAAGAAACATAGCACAACGAAATTTGTAATATTTATAGAAGTAACTGCTGCTGTGTACGACAGAGGGACACTGACAGGGACGCACAATGGGACGAGCAGAAACAACATCCTTCTCTGAAGGCGGTGATTACCGAAGTCACCACAAGTCTTCGTGATCTTTTGAATGATTACATATCGTTCTATTAGACACCGGATACCTTGTGTCATTTTTCTGTGTTCATAAAATTTTGGGGCTGGTTACCATGGAAAATCGATATCTCTGAAAGTCATCTTTGCTGGTTAATACTGCGCAATATGTTACTTATGATTTTTCATGGGTAGTTCACAATTTTACTTTCTCCTAATTTTTACATTTTTTTTGAAATTTCTCAGGTCTATAAATGTGCATTTCACGGTAATAGGAACAAACGACTTCAAAAGCTTGGCGATAGCTACAAATTCGCGCTATGGCCGAACCAACATTGCATTTAATGGAAATACGAAAGAAATAGAAATACTACCGTTGGAGTGCTCAGCGATCTTTCGGTTTTCTTTTTTTTTTTTTCGTTTTCTTTTTTCTTCAATTTTTTTTACTTATCTCGGAAGACACTGGAAACTCGGAGGGAAAGCCTAAGTTGGTAGCCTATTAGTAGCCTATTGCAGGTTTGATGGCCGAGAAACTGGTGTTCAGAATAGATGACAATTCACTAACCATGAAGTGCTCCTCTGTCTTTCTGTCACGGTGTCTGTCACGTATTCCCTAGTTCCCTGAGAGGGGCTGGGTCAAGTTGGGATAAGTGACCATGTCTCAAGAATTTCAAAACATTCGTCAGCTGGTGGATGCGGTGACCATCGCAATGGGCGATACTGGCGACCATGCCAAATTTTCTTCCAAAACGTGTGCATTCATGAGTCAGACCGAATTAGGGAGAACCACCTGCGGTAGGCCGCGCTTTATAAAAACTCGATGCTTGATAAATTCATAACTCAGTCAGGAGAGAGTCTACAAAGCAGAATAATATTGGGGTAGGGTAGAATCGAAATCCAAGATATTGCAGCATACATGACGTGAGCGAACCCACCATGGACGGAGTGTGTTTCGTAGTAGATACCATTCCCCGCAAGACCTCATAGTCCGATTCCGAAGAGTCTTAGAGTAGGCGGAATTTGCCAGGAATGATATAAATCAGTTGAAGACAGCCAACGGACCGGGAAAAAAAGTGAATAGAATTTGGCAAACAAAACAAGGTCAGCTGCTATTGATGGGTGGTACATGCACCGAGGTTACTAGAGTTCGCCACCGAATCTCGAACACTTTGGTGCGTACTCCACTCACCGATAGCACTTCTAATTCGATCCAAAGCTTCCAAACGTCGGTAAGTTGGCAAAGGAAAGCAGTTCAACTGCTATTGGGGATGGTGCACGCACCAAAGTGAGCGGAATTGGCCACAACTTCTCATAATTCGTTTCAGAAACAATCCGGATACCGGAAAAAAGTGGAGAGAGATTAGCGAGAAAACAAGCTCAACTGGTGGGTGGTGCATGCACCGAAGTGAGCGGGGCTAAAATCTAAAATCGCCACATAGTCCAGAGATAGCACGGAGAGAGAGAGAGAAGAAACAGTTAGAATTAAGTCTGGAGGTAGGAGTAAAGCAATTGTGGCTGATCATGCTCCGTTCGAGAATTTGCTCACACTATTTTGCATCGTCGGATAATTGTGTTGTGCACGCAACACTCAACTGGTCAAAAGATAATATATATTGGAGAAGGGGCATATGTATCTTTTCATCGTCCTGAACATGCATTTCATTTCAGCGCGTCGTTAGCATAAACGCTAAAACCGTTTTCAGTTCAGCAGCTGGTTTTCAGTTGACGCGCAGCAGCTTAGTGTGATTCGTTGCATCATCATGGATCCAGCATCACTCAGCATTAGGAGACCAATTAAGAAAGAAAAACCATTATAAACAAAATAATTAGATACGGTTCGTTTCGCTCCTTCCTCAGACGAACCTTATTATTTCGTCAATCCCCGGAGCTCATCAGTGAGTTGGGATTGGCGAAATAAAGACACAGGGGAA
>MU870898.1:17496-29662 GCA_036418205.1 Ostertagia ostertagi | reverse complement strand
GTGAAGGGTTATGTGGTAGACCTGAGCCCTCCCAAAGCTGATGGGGTGAGCGGGATCGTTAAAATTTGTGATATCGGCACAAGTCCCTGTTAACCCGTTGTTGGAAATCAGATCAATAAGATAAGCTTCGAAGGGTCAAAGATAATCTGTATGTATAACTCGAAATTGATAGTTGCGATAAGAAGAGAAGATGAGAATTTATTCTGTTTATTCATTCCAATTACGAGATTTCAGATGTTCCGATCAGCAGCTTCTTCTTGCCCTTTGCCAGGAGGTGTGGTCGTTTGGGGCTTGATCCTGCTTCCATTTGCTTACAATTCGAAATTTCGTTGCGGTAGACTTGAGCGATAATTTTCATGCATTAAGAAAGCACGAGTCTCTTCCCTTTGTCACGCAATTCAGGCAATTTTCCTTCCGACTAAACGCTGCCACTCTCTCCGGTTGCCTCATTTACACATCGTTCACGCAGTTTTTTAGGCAACGATATCCATTTTAATCATCTTCGAAATAGCTTTTTCAGACGCATATTTTGCAAGCCGCACTGGGCAAGCTCGATATTTTGGTAGTCTACATGTCATTTATTCTTGTTTTCTTGCTTATCAGCATTGCTTCGTCTTCATCAGGTAACGAGTAGTTGTTTGATTGAATCTCATATACTGTCCACGTCATAAAAAGGAAGCAGTGTGGACCTAAATGTTCCAGATATATATTTTAAAGACTGGCAGAAAAACTTATTACGCTCACAAAGGCGTCATTTTAGCGCACGCCTTTTCAAGCAATTACATCATTGTATTGGGTTGGAGCATAATATCATAGCGTTTTTGGAGGGCTATAAACTCAATGCAGATACCAGGTTCACACGAAAAAGCCACTTATGCTCTTTGTAAGTACTTCATACCGCACAAAACAGCTGTATTCACTTTAGCTGTACAAGAACGCAAACGCGCAATCGGCATTCCGGACGGCCTGCTAGTTACTCAGTTGAAATAAAGAAGAAAAAGCGCCAGCGTAGACAATTCTTCTTCGACTAGTTGCTCTGAGTCGAACCTTGTTTTAAACACTCCTAAACCTTTTTTCACATCAATGTTGCGGTAGCCGAGCATAATATCGTAGCGCTCGCATTTCGGCAAAAACGTTTAAAGCAAAACCCAAAAGCAAAGCTAAGCATAAAACTGATCAGTGATGTTCTTCTCATCATTATTTACGACTTTGGTTCCATTTCGCAAGAAATTACCGGGTTTAGAAATCAAAAAAGGGTACTGAGCCCGTTTTTAGAATCTCATTATTCTCAACATTGTACGAGTAAAAAGATAAAGGATAAAGCATTTGCCGTTGATCAATCCCTTTTGGGATGCGGCACGCATTCTACTTCCATTTGTACATTCGTAGTGGCGTTTGAATGCGATGTGGCCTATACAATGACTTGCGGGGGCCAGCCGATGTACAAGTCAGTGTTTTTATCCTCCCAGACAAGTCTGGTACCAATTAACCGACCCCGGAGGGATGGAAGGCTTGGTTGGCCCGGGCGACTCACGACCCAGGATTTGATCCCGGACCGCTCGCGTGGTGAGCGCGCCACTTGCCACGTACGTGAATATGATTTGAAATTAAGGGACGACCGGAGTAAGGTTCGATGATGACGATGGATTCCGAAAAACTCCTATTTTGGCAGCTTTTTTCTCTATATAGATTTTCGCCCACCTTGATTCTCCAAACTTCTAAGCGCCATATCTGAGTACACTTACAGTATAGAAGAAAATGCCAAACACGTATTGTAGAGCAGAAGAAGTACTTTCAAATGATATACAGGGGGGGGGCCAAAAAAAAGACATTTTGCCTATGTCGGACTTCGGCTCTTTTTTCTTCGCAGAGATTGCTGTCGTTGACGGGAGTTCCTCAGCAGAGTATTCCCTAAGTGTTCCTCTATTAGTGTACGCAGGCTCTCCTTCACTGCCCTCACCGTCTTCAGAATATGACGTCATCTGTCACCGTCGTCAGGCTCAAGGAGGTCTACCGTAAGAGCTTCAGCCTGAAGCTCTTACGCAATTTCGTGAATCGATTTAATGTTGGATAGTTTTCTAGAGGCATTAGCTACCACTGTGCAAATCCCCTCGGAACTAGCTTTCCAGTAAGGGTCGTTATGGTACACGATCCTTCGAAGACCCCATTGAGATCGACCAGTGCACCATGTTTCCAGGGCTAATTCTTCTGATGCCGTCCACGTACGTGGCCACTATGAAGATTTTCTTATAGAATGGAATGCACTCTTTAATAATAAGTTGGAACCGTTCGGTCTGAGTTGAGTAAAATGTGCTTAAATCCATCTGGAAGTGGAGGCAAAATGTCTTTTTTTTGCCCCCCCCCTGTATGTGATTTCCTGGCGTAATGCTTGCATTCAGTAGCTCGAAAAGAAAAACGCTACGATATTATGCTCCAACCCAATCAAACCATTCATTTCGTACAAATTCAGAATAATAAGGACTCCGAAAACAAGCTCAATATTTTTTAAATTCTATACTGGTGATCTTCGTATATCCTACTTACTATAAAGCGCTTCGTCTGTCGTCTGTCGTCTGTCGTTCTGTATGTCTGTCACGAAATTCCCTAGCTCCTCGGGATCCGCCTGGAGGGACCGGGTCAAGTGTGGGATGGGTGGGCAAGGTCTCACGAAATACAAAACACACATCAGCTAAGCGGAGCCCCGCCCACAGAGGGCGTGGCGTGCGTCGAAATGAATTGTACCGAAGACCAAGATTTCGATTTCAGTGACAAAACGACCTCGAAACTGGGCCAAAAAGTGGGTAAGGTGTGCATTGGTAAGTCACATCGAATTAGGGAGACCCACCCCCGGTGGGCGGGGCGTTCTCCAAAAAAGCAGTGCTTTATGAAAAATTTCATAACTCGGTTGGGAGAAAGCCTACAGAGCAGAAAACAATTGGTGTAAGGGAGCAATGTCTAAGGTGTTTCCTGCATACATGACGTGGGCGGAGGCCCGCCCAGAATGGGCGGGGCGCGCTCTGAAGTGTACAGCATTTTCTACAAGCCCTCATAATTCGGGTCGGGGAAGTCCTAAAGAGCCGGAAAAAGGTGGATAGAGGTGTATGGAGGAGTGGAGGCCAGCTATCAATGGTGGGCGGGGCTTGACCAAAGTGGGCGGAGTTTGCGACGAAAATTTATAACTCGGCTCCATGAAGCTCCGGAGGCTGGGGAAAAGGTGGATAGAGGTGGGTGGAGGAGTGGAGGTTAACTGTCATTGGTGGGCGGGGCCTGACCAAAGTGGGCGGAGTTTGCGACGAAAATTCATAACTCGGCTCCAGAAGTCCCGGAGGCTGGGGAAAAGGTGGATAGAGGTGGGTGGAGGAGTGGAGGTTAACTGTCATTGGTGGGCGGGGCCTGACCAAAGTGGGCGGAGTTTGCGACGAAAATATAAAACTCGGCTCCAAGAAGTCCCGGAGGCTGGGGAAAAGGTGGATGGAGGTGGGTGGGGAAGTGGAGGCCAGCTGTCATCGGTGGGCGGAGCTTGACCAAAGTGGGTGGAGTTTGCGACGAAAATTCAGAACTCTGTTCCAGAAGGTCCCGGAGAGTGGGGAAAAAAGAAGATATAGTTGGGTGGGAAAGTGGAGGTCAAAGGCCAGTGGTAGGCGGGGCTTGGCCAAAGTGGGCGGAGTTTGCGACGAAAATTCATGACTTGGCTCCAAGAAGTCCCTGAGGCCGCGGAAAAGGTGGATGGAGGTGGGTGGAGGAGTGGAGGCCAGCTGTCAATGGTGGGAGGGACATGACCAAAGTGGGCGGAGTTTGCGACGAAAATTCATAACTCGGCTCCAAGAAGTCCAGGAGGCTGGGAAAAAGGGAGTAGAGGTCGGCGAAGGAAAGGAGGTCAAATGCTATTAGTGGGTAGAGCACGCACCCAAGTGGGCGGAGTTTGCCAAAAGTATCGCAATTCGGTTGCAAGAGGTCCTAGAGATAGGGGAAAACGGGGTTAGAGGTTGGTGAGGGAAAAGAGCTCAACTGCTATCACTGGGTAGAGCACGCACCTAAGTGGGCGGAGTTTGCCAAAAGTGTCGTAATTTGGTTCCAAGAGGTCCCAGAGACCGGTGAAAAAGGGGGTAGAGGTCGGCGAAAAGAAGGGAGCCAAATGCTATTGGTCGGCAGGGCACGCACCGAAGTAGACGGAGTTCGCCACGAGATTTATTGTCCGGGCCGAGGACCGAGAAAAATAGGATAATGGTTGACGAAGAAAGAGCGCATAGAATTTAGCGGAGAATTCAGATATTCGTATTGTATCAAGCCAAATTTGAAAATTTTTCGTCGCACCATCAAAATTCGCCACAGATCTGTGTTGCGCGCGCAATGCGTGCGGCGCCAACTGGTAATAAATAAATAAACAATACGAAGTAAATCAAGTTTTTTTGTTTTCTATATTTTTGCTACAAATTCAGATGCAAGGAAGCCGCTAATTTGAAAATCAAGGAGAGCGGTGGTCAGTGATGCATGAACGAAGCAAAAATCAAGGGAAACGACTTCAAATCCAAGAAATGGGAGCTCTTCTTCGCCTGTTGTTCCGCATTGATGGGACTTCCATCGATGTCGTCATCATCAACGCTAACGCTCTCTCTGCTATATGGGAGTAGAGCTAGAGTCAGTCGGCGAAGAGCAACTCACGCGCAGCGTTATGAGCGACGCGGGTATGGCCCCAGTAGGCCGCTAAGGGCGTACCCTTGCGCCTGGTTTGAGAAACTACAACGCGGGAGTTTGAGGAATTATAAACGAAGTTTTGTTTATTTCCGCGCGACTTCCGAACTTTTTGTGAACGGATTCACATAGGTGAACGTCAGCTCTGTGGCGAGCGGCCATCATAGCCGACTGATGCAGGTCTGTTTGTTGTCAAGTCTGGGTATGGCGTTTCAGTCACCAAATCCTCCTCTCGTGTAATGGTGAAGGTTGATCGTCTTACTTTAAACTTATGCCCTCGTTAAAGCCTGAGACCTTTTTGAAACTAGCGCTGGAATCCTCTCTACATCCACCTTCTTGGAACGTACTGGGAAGCCGCCTTGGCTCGGGGCGGAAGCCCGGCCGACTACGTCTCTGTTGTTGTAACGGGTGGGATTGGGGTCTAAGTGGAACTGTAACCTGCGTAGAGGTCTGCGCGTGTTATTCATCTGGTTTATACTAATATTGTTTTAACGAGTGTTCGGTAGAGGAATGTGTGTTACCTTCATGCTCGTGTTTATTTTTGGATGGCGTGTTCAATCATAAATAAATAAATAAAACTGGCGGTCATCCGTTTAGGAGCTAGTTCTGTGGGTGTTGGTCAGCCAGATTCCTTCTTTAATTCAATGCTGTCTGCAGTTTTTCACCGATTTGCGGTGGTGTAAACACTTCGAACCGGAACTTCTAGATGACGAACAAGCCAGCACTCTCTACCCATTGTATAGGTCTCTGGATTAAGGCGAATACACGTAGATCTAGTCGCATACATAACGTCAGAATAAAATAGCTTCAAGGTGAGATAAAGCACAAAGTTGCTCACACGAAGCGAAAATACGATGAAAAGCGCTATTCACTTCTCCCTAATTCTTTCTATGTACACAGAAATGATTACAGCATAAGAAGGAAGGAACACTTTCCAGTCTGTAATCACCCTTCGATGGATCGATTCACCAACTACGATACGATCGCTTAGCTCACTAAGACCGCCGTCACACTCGCGACGACAACGTGATAGCAATCGCGATCGCTGCATCGCTTATTCGTCGTCGAGTATGACGGCGGTCTGAGCACTCCACAATATTTGAGTGCGACGCGAAGAGATCCATGAACGGTTCTGCGGCTACTGTAAATTAACCCAATTACGAAGCCAAAACAATCTGTAGCATTTAGTATTATGAGCGCATTTCCTATCCTTTTTGATAAATATTGCTTGGTACACGGCCAAAGGCGGGGATTTCAGCAAGGTGCGTCTAAAGAAGTCATGAACATAAAGAATGTATGCATGAAATTCGCCCCCACTTCAAGTTTTTCAGTTTTCAAGTTTCGGTCACATACGTCCAGAATATGAACGAAAGAAAATGCGAATAATAAGCAATGTCACAAACTCGTTGTGTAAGGTGCAACCGAGACAGATAAGCCCCAATGCAGCTTCATTCGAATAACAATAGGCATATAACAGACCCCCCTCATTCAGTCGTTGGTCTGCTACACAGCCTTCTGTTGGTATGTTACTGGTACCAGGATGTCCGTTTCAAGGGACGCGTGAGTCAGCCACGCAAGCAAGTCACCGCTTCTCGCCGGCGCTGAATTTTATAGAACATAAAGGAACAGCTTCAGAAATCTAGCAAACGAGTACACTTGGCAGAAGTTTCCCCAACCACTTTAATGGAAGCGCTCATGTCTTTGTACTCTAGCTAATAAATAGTGCAGTGTGCTGAATATCTACAGGTGCACAGTTTTCGCGATTTAAGAGTCTGTTCGCATGGGTGAGATGTTGGTTTTGATGTCGTTTGTCAAAGTTTGGAGCAATGTTTTCGCAGAACCCATGCTTTCCGCATTTCGCACAGATACTGGCCTTTGCTCTCGTAGAGTGTGGTGGGAATGACCACATGGCGCTCACATGGTCACAGAACCTTTCGGCCATATATGACTTGGCCTAACAGAAATTTGAAGTAATTTGATCAAGTGAAGCATGTTCCTTCTTATCGAAGAACTTTATTCCAAAAGTTGATGATTTCAGGTTTTCGGCCGTGTGCGAAGAAGATCTACAAATCCAGCGAAGAGAATATTGTTTGCGTATGCAATTCAACTTACTGTGACGACGTTGAGGTATATATCGTGGATAATTTTTAGCAGAAGCTCTGGATTTCTATTTAGAAATTTTTTAAATTTAATTATGAATGTTGTAGCTACTTCTCAGCTAACGGGGTTGGCTCCTCGTTTGCTACTCGAGTAACGTATGGAAAAAAAGAGAAGCTTGAAACTGTTGCGGAGCTGAGATTGCCTCTCTCATTACGACGCTGTCAGTCTTTGCGAATCGAGCGAACTGCTAGCGTCCGTGACAAAATGCAAAAGTTTTTCACCGCAAGGAATGGGTACCCGGACCACTTTAATCACCCCTTTTTTGGTATTCAGAGGGCCGTTCAGGAAAAATGAACCATGGTTCTGTGGTTCCCACATGTGCCCCAATGTCATGCAACAAACCATTTCGAAAAAGTTTGGCACACCCTGAACGACCTCCCTTGTTAGCGCCGTTGCCTCCTACTTTTGAGTCGTGACAGTGTCTCGCCTTCTTGAGACTCCTCCTTCTCACTATGGGAGAAGTGTTTTCCGATGATCAGTTTTTCCTATCGAATCTGGCGATATGCTGGCATGATAGTGACTATTTTAGTCCACAGACGACATTCCATCAGGGATCGCTGTTTTGTATACGTCATCGCGCAGCGGAAAACGCCTTGAAAAGTCTACCATCTCGATTTCTGAAGGAGCGAGCAGCAGTAAGTTTTCAAAAGTTGGTGCTATCAAATGAATCTGGCTGTTATACTCATCTACTAGGTGATGTCACAATTACAATCGACGCTCGAGAGACGTTTCAGTCGATAATCGGCTTCGGTGGTGCATTCACAGACGCTGTGGGGATCAACCTACGGTCGCTCAGCGAGCAAGCTCAAAGGAATCTGCTGGAATCGTACTTCGGCAAAAATGGCAAGTGTTCCTCATTTCAATTAACTCACTTCTTGGCGCTATAGCTCGGAAAGGGTGGCCAGTCATCAGCTGATCATCTGCGATCACTTAATGAGAGAGCATTCATTGCGAGTTCACGGGCACTTCAACTGAAGAGTATTACGACTTTACATACTTTAGCTCTGCCACACGATGAGTGACTTATGAGCCTGCTCACACTTTTTTCTTACTTTCGTTCAGCCTTACACCACCAAAACTTCTTCACCTTCACTATTTATTGTGCTAATATCTGTCACGAAATTTGGCCCTACGTGAGGAATAACTTGGAGGGGCAAATACAGGGTGGCTACTAAATATTGGCGCATGGATTGTTGACCATATTTTTAAAACGAGAAGCTTTTACATCTTCAGAGGTTTATCTTTATATACCTTATAACATGGCAGTACATTGCTGAAAGAAAGTGCTCGAGATGGCCTTCTTCGGCAGCGATACAGGCTTCAAGTCTCTTCTCAACTGACATCACTGTGGGCCGCAAGTAGCTGACGTCAAGCTCCTTCCACGCCTCCTCCAAGGAAGCCTTCAGGGAGTCCAAACTTCGACGTTGCTCAGAAGGCATCTTCTGCTTCAAGAAGCCCCACACCGCCAAATCAATTGGTTCAAATCGGGCGACTTAGATGGCCAAACATTTTGTGCCCGGTAACTTGGAAAATGACGGTCACAGTTCTCCAACATTGATTTTGCGGCATGTGGAGGCGCCCTGTCTTGCTGAAGAATGCAATGACGTTCGCTGAAGGTCAAAAGAGTCCTTGGAAGAAGGGCATTACGTGAAAATTGTTTCCGGGTAGATCTGGGCGCTGGCTTTGATGTATTCATCCAAAGACAAGCGGTGTCATGGTTTCAGAAGTAATTCCTGCCCAAACCATGACAAATTTGAAAAACGGTTCCTTGTGTGTACACAAGGTCGAGCAGAATGTCTGCTAGCCAGATCCAACAACTGCCTGTCGTTTTGCAAATCGTGCGCCACTTCTGGTCTGAAGATCTACTCACGTCAGCTACTTGCGGCCCACGGTGATGTCAGTTGAAAAGAGACTTCAAGCCTGTATCGCTACCAAAGGAGGCCATCTCGAGCACTTTCTTTGGTAATGAATTTTCATGTTTTATTGTATATAAAAATAAACTTCTGAAGATATGATAGCTTCTCTTTTTGGAAATATGATCAATAAACCATGCGCCAATATTTAGTAGCCACCCTGTAGAAGTTTGTTTTGGACAGGACATGGTCAAGCCGTGTAAAACAAATATAAAACATGCAGTACCGTACATATGGTGCAACAATATTTGGACAGTATGTGCGGAGCATACAGTAGTCAAACGGAACGACACCAACAATGGGCGGTCGACGGCGAAAATTCAAAATTCCAAAACATCCTAGAGACCGGGAAAATTGGTCAAGACATTCATGGGGTCGGTAGGCCGAATTAGGGATAATCATCTGAGGTAGGAAGAAGATTCTCTATCCAGGATTGCTCAATAGAAGAGTCGTAATCTGATTAAGAGGGAGCCTACAAAGCAGAAAAAATTAGATCAGAAAAACAATGTCTAATGTGTTCCCAGAACACTTGAATTGAATGGGGGCTCACCCACTTGTACGATTAGTGTAAGAGCTCAGTTCTATCCGTCTCTTACCATTAGGTCTACTATTATCACGCTCTCTTATCATGCTCACCTGAGGTAATATAGGTCATCCATCGCCTATTCTCAGAACTCTGAATTCTCATTCAGTATGATCTGGCTTTTCCCACCCCCGGTAGGCGTCCTGCTCATTCAACTCATATACATAAGCTATAACTGTTTCGGAAAGTTGATGTGGACCATCACTGCCTTCAGCTCTCAGACCCCTATGATTAAACAGCTTTGAAGGCATCAGAAGTTGGTAAACGAAATTTATAGGAATAGAGTCAGCCTCACATGGTCACTTGTGATATTCAGATCAATCGTTTAAGAATGTTCTATTCAGAGTTTCGTAAAATTCTCATTCATATCACCGTTCGTGTTTAGGTATCGAATACAATTTGGCACGGGTACCTATTGCAAGCACGGATTTCTCCACACACGAGTATAGCTATGCTGATACTGCCAACGATTTTGAAATGGAAAAGTTCGCTTTAGCCAAGGAAGACTACCAATATAAGGTAGTCCTTCACGCTAGTTACTAGAATTCTTCAAAATAGTTGATACTGTATATCCTTCAAGCTTTCCTATTCGACATCCATAGCGTAAGCGTACTTTTTCTGATAAGACTATTCTTTACACATGTCGAAAATGACTTACTATTGAATGGAGCGGGGTAAAGGTAGAGAGATGTTGCTGTATTTATTTACACTTTCACAGGCTTTGTGGAAGACGGTATAAGTCAAAACATCAGTCGTATGAGTCCTATCAGAAACAACCATCCGTTTGAACAAGGCCGTAGCGAGTGATTTGGGGAAGGGGGGGGGGGGCGGGTTACATTCGATAGGTTGGAAGGTCAACTTTTTCTGGAAAAAGTGCGAACCGAGGTCGCAGAAAGAGGGTTGTTTTTGATGGATTTTTGATGATTCTGGCGAAAGTTGCACGAAGGTAGCGTGTTTTAGACAAAATTGGTGCATTTGCCACTTCTTGTGCCAAATTACTCAATTTTATTTAACAACAATTTTAAGCTGTTGGTTATTAAGATACCTTACATCTTGTCCGCGATGAATCTAACCTATTAGTGGACACTCCTCTTACCGATCACATGGAGCGAACCTGGTTTGCGATGAAGGAAGTGGCCATATGAAGTGTGAGTTCTCGAAATTCAACCGTTCGGCGAGTTATGAGACCGCAAATCTTCTACGATATCAAGATTGTTCTCAGAAAGCAGCTCAGCCGATATCCTGGCCATCTGCTATATATAGTTACACGTGAGCTTCGAAAAGTCATTCTATCGTTCCGAAAGTAATGATTTTTAAAGGACGAATTCACGATGAAAAGCAACCCATTTCAAATTAACCTAGGGATGGTGAGTGGTACACGAAAGAAGGAAGAACCATGAGAAACGGCCCAGAACCCGAGAAATGGTACCCCTTCCTTGCCCGTTGATTCGAGCATTGATGCGACTCTCATCGCTGTGCCCTCTTCAACACTACGCTCTCGCTATCTAATCACTCGCCACGTATTGAACTACGGCGAGTGATCAGATGATCGGTGGGCGGAGATCGCCGGACCCGCCAGCTTTGAGGCATGATAGGTCGCCGAGGTCAAATTTTTCCATGCGAATTGCGCGTCAGTTCGCACCCTCAGGAGGTCCGTGGGTCCCTCAACTAGGTCAGTTTCCCTTTCTTCGACCTTCATTCTAATCGTGAATTCCTCCTCAAGTAAAACGGCGTCCTAATCATTTCTGTTGGAAATAACTGTCTAAAAGTGCGCCTCTCTTTTGATTGGCCTTGCTCATAGATATTACAGTGCCATAAATGCCTCTCATACAGCCCTGAATACGGTGTACTCATCGCCGTAGAATTCGAATGCATGACTTACGTCAGACCCACTGATTAAGGGACAGTGCAACCAATAAGAGAATTTCCAAAAAAAAAGACACAGAAAAAAGAATCAGGAGCTTCAGCTGGTGCATGGGGACTAACGCTTTTGACCTGTGACACAGTAACTGTCGCAAAAGCGACAGCGAGCATGACAACAAATACAGAGGAGCCAAAAGAAGACGTTTTCCCTTTGTCGCACATTTTTCGCCACGTAGATTGCCGCCGTTGACGGAATATTACACTACGGTACTCCTGAAATGTCCCTCTATGTAGAAGAGTATAGGTGAGCCCCCCTCCACTGTCCTCACCGTCTTCAGGATGTGCACATCGAGCCCAAGGAGGCCTACCGTAGTCCAGCCTGGAGCTGCCACATGGCTTGATGAATCGATTCATGGGTGGATAGTTTCCTAGAAAAATTGCCCATGCAAACTCCTCCCGGCTAGTCATTCAGAAAAAGTCGTGATGGTCCACGATCCATCAAGGACCCGTTGCGCTTGGACTGAGCATCATGTTTTCGTGACAGATTCTTCTGATGTCATCGGTGAAGAAGGCCATAATGGGACTTTTTATAGAACGAAAATCACTCCACAAATTTTAGCTGCGAGCACGGTTTAAATTTAGCAAAGTGTGATTCAGTCCGTTTCAAATATGGAGATAAAATGGGCGTTATCGCAAGATAAGGCGGGCAGTATGACAGCGATGCGTTTGAAACCACGTGAAAATCCCCTTTTCGCCAAAATCGGGACAAAGCCTTAGGCGAGGCAGAAGACTTCAAGGGTGCGTGAGCGAGTTTCATTCCTCCAATAATAAGTTCTTGCCCACTCCTAGGCGTAGAGGATGCCCCCGTATCTTGCGATAGCTCCATAAAATGTCTTTTTTGTCCCTTTCCCTGTTGACCTACATACTACGTGTCGAAAAGGTTCCGATTAGAAGA
>MU870898.1:4499-17396 GCA_036418205.1 Ostertagia ostertagi | reverse complement strand
GGCTTTGTGGAAGACGGTATAAGTCAAAACATCAGTCGTATGGAGTCCTATCAGAAACAACCATCCGTTTGAACAAGGGCGTAGCGAGTGATTTGGGGAAGGGGATTACATTCAAGGTTGAGGAAGGTCAACTTTTTCTGGAAAAAGTGCGAACCGAGGTCGCAGAAAGAGGGTTGTTTTTGATGGATTTTTGATGATTCTGGCGAAAGTTGCACGAAGGTAGCGTGTTTTAGACAAAATTGGTGCATTTGCCACTTCTTGTGCCAATTACTCAATTTTATTTAACAACAATTTTAAGCTGTTGGTCATTAAGATACCTTACATCTTGTCCGCGATGAATCTAACTAGTGATAAGCTGCTCCTCTACGCATCACCATGGAGCGCACCTGGTTGGATGAAAGGAAGTGGCCATATGAAGGTGAGCTTCTCGAAATTCAACCCGTTCGGCGAGATTATGGACCCGCAAAAATCCTACGATATCAAGATTTCTCAGAAAAGTACTTCCAAGCCGATATCCTGCCAATCTGCTATTATATTACCACTGAAGCTGGAAAAAGTCATTCTATTCTCAAGAAATGTAATGATTTTAAAGGACGAATTCACGATGAAAAAGCAACCCATTTCAAATTAACCTAGGGATGGTGAGTGGTACACGAAAGAAGGAAGAACCATGAGAAACGGCCCAGAACCCGAGAAATGGACCCCTTCCTTGCCCGTTGATTTGAGCATTGATGCGACTCTCATCGCTGTGCCCTCTTCAACACTACGCTCTCTCAGCTATCTAATCACTCGCCACGTATTGAACTACGGCGAGTGATCAGATGATCGGTGGGCGGAGATCGCCGGACCCGCCAGCTTTGAGGCATGATAGGTCGCCGAGGTCAAATTTTTCCATGCGAATTGCGCGTCAGTTCGCACCCTCAGGAGGTCCGTGGGTCCCTCAACTAGGTCAGTTTCCCTTTCTTCGACCTTCATTCTAATCGTGAATTCCTCCTTATAAAAACGGCGTCCTAATCATTTCTGTTGGAAATAACTGTCTAAAAGTGCGCCTCTCTTTTGATTGGCCTTGCTCATAGATATTACAGTGCCATAAATGCCTCTCATACAGCCCTGAATACGGTGTACTCATCGCCGTAGAATTCGAATGCATGACTTACGTCAGACCCACTGATTAAGGGACAGTGCAACCAATAAGAGAATTTCCAAAAAAAAAGACACAGAAAAAAGAATCAGGAGCTTCAGCTGGCGCAAATGGAACAAACGCTTTTGACACTGAGCATCTAGTAAACTGTCGCAAAAGCGACAGCGAGCATGCACAAAATAAGCAAGGAGCCAAAAGAAAACTTTTCCCTTTGTCGCTATCCATTTTTTCGGACCACGTAGATTGCCCCGTGACGATATTAACACTACGGACTCCTGAAAATGTCTCCTCTATTTAGAAGAGATAGGTACCCCCCTCCACTGATCCTCACCGTTCTCAGGATGTAGCAGCCATCGAGCCAAAGGATGGCTAACCGCCTCAGCTGGAGCTGCCCTACATGTTAGATGAATCGTTTCATGGGTGGATAGTTTCCTAGAAAAATTGCCCATGCAAACTCCTCCCGGCTAGTCATTCAGAAAAAGTCGTGATGATCCACGATCCATCAAGGACCCGTTGCGCTTGGACTGAGCATCATGTTTTCGTGACAGATTCTTCTGATGTCATCGGTGAAGAAGGCCATAATGGGACTTTTTATAGAACGAAAATCACTCCACAAATTTTAGCTGGGAGCACGGTTTAAATTTAGCAAAGTGTGATTCAGTCCGTTTCAAATATGGAGATAAAATGGGCGTTATCGCAAGATAAAGCGGGCAGTAAGACAGCGATGCGTTTGAAAAACCACGTGAAAATCCCCTTTTCGCCAAAATCGGGACAAAGCCTTAGGCGAGGCAGAAGACTTCAAGGGTGCGTGAGCGAGTTTCATTCCTCCAATAATAAGTTCTTGCCCACTCCTAGGCGTAGTCCTAGAGGATGCCCCCGTATCTTGCGATAGCTCCATAAAATGTCTTTTTTTGTCCCTTTCCCTGTTGACCTACATACTACGTGTCGAAAAGGTTCCGATTAGAAGAAAAAAATGTTCAGGGTGGAGGAGCACTTATCGGCGAAGTGAATGGCAAATATTACCGCTCGTATGCTGCGTATCTTGTGAAGTAAGCCACATATGAATTTTCTTCGATTTTCAGCCATAGAACAAAGTAAGAAGAGGATTGCCCACAGGCCGCCGATTTTGGTTTCTTGTTCCAGGTTCTTCGAAGAATATGCCAAAAATGGCATTTCGTTTTGGGGAATGACACTGCAAGAATGAGCCCACTTCTGGAGTTTTGCCTTTTTACGGATGGCAAACAATGTTTTTCACTGCTGGAATGCAACGGTGAGATATGAGATGCGCTTTGATATCTTCTTCATCTCTCGATGTTATTCAGTGATTTCGTCAAGGTCACACTTGGCCCGTTGTTCAAGAGCAACCAAGTGACGCGGGATTTGAAAGTGATCGCGCTGGATGACAACAGACTCTTACTACCTGCTTGGGCTGATACAGTGAGTGCCACTCTTGCTGAGATCTCTTAGAAGTAATCTCCAACTTCTCTCTCGATGAACCGCGGCACGGGGGTTAACTTTAACGGGTTTCTTCCGCAAACGAGGTTTTTCGAAAGAAACCTTATTGATGACCCGACTCCCGACCAGATCATCTACCTAGAAGACCAAGTTTGCCACTGCACTTTTCATCCACCTTCTTATATCTAACAAGTACTGACACTGGTACACTCTGGTTGGGAAACACCTTGCATTTCCAATGATGCGTAAGATTTTCCTGTATAGGATTTTGCCGATGCTAATGTGATCAAATACAGAAGTTGCTAGTGTGGCCCTTCACTTTGGAATAGAGTTCATTTTCAAGCCCAACTAACGAAAGAGGGCGGTAAGGTCATCCGCGATAAGAGTCCGAGAAGTGACAAGTAGAAGAATCTTAGGCAAGTATTATAGTTCTAGTCAGTCCTCCGTGTGCTTCTAGATCTTCAACGATGACGAAGCATCCAAATATGTGGATGGTATTGGCGTGCACTGGTATCTTGATGGTCTCATCCCGGTCTCTCGGTACTGACAACTACCCACAACAGACATCCAGGAAAGTTTCTACTCGCCACTGAGGTATTGTTTAGTGATTTTGTCAACAGTGACTAACATTTATATTTTTTAGTTTGACCTTGGCGCCTCTCCGCTTGTTTGGCTTCTGAAAGTAACGATACCGCGTCAAATTGGTGGGGTGTGGAAGCCAAGTTAACTAAAAATGGGAAAACCAAAAGAAATCTAATTGACGCCAGCTTACAAGGGAAGGATGGTAGGTCGAAGTGGCCGTATAAAATGAGATGTATACCTCCTGATGCGTCTCTAGACGCTGATTCCAAATCTGCCTTCCAAATCTGCTAAACGGCTCTCCGAACGGAGTTATGAAGCGTAATAGCTCAGTGGTGATGGTCCGGGGTGGCAGGTAAAAGCTCGTAGGATCGGTTCCTTTGCAAATTGGTTGCTTTGCTTTTGTCTCTAGAAGTGTTGCGGACAAAGCAAAGCAACAAACTTGCAAAGGAACCGATCCTACGAGCTTTTACCTGCCACCCCGGACCATCACCACTGAGCTATTACGCTTCATAACTCCGTTCGGAGAGCCGTTTAGCAGATTTGGAAGGCAGATTTGGAATCAGCGTTTGGAGACGCAATCGGGAAGGAAAACATTCCCATTTCGCGGGCCACTTCGACGCTACCATGCTTCCCTTGTTAGCAATGACCTCCTCTCTTCCCCTTTATACGAGGAGGGGTGTTGACGAGTTTTCCGAACTGCTGAATCCATGGCTCCGGTAACCTGCGCATTATTGAATAGTCTCCGCGTCGTAATGCACGTTGTTGCGGTGTGCGCGAGGAATCTCGTCCATTTGCTCAGATTTCTTCACTTCTTAAGGTCCTGCGCTTATGTCGCGCGGCTTTTAGTCGCGGCAACGGCATTACTGTGATTCTTGTGCGTACTTTGTCCCATCCACAGAATTGATTGTCATACTCGACCTCACTCGTGGTTGTGCCTTTAAGTTCGACACGATTTCACAAAAGCTGGCGCCTTACCTCACTTATTGATTTGAGTTATGAATGCACAAAAATGAATGGTACCGAGCCATTTCGGCAAAGTTCAATGCGCAGAAGTTATTTGGGGGTAAAATAGTTATGTTTTGACTAAATGGACTCGTGAGAAGCAACGGGCAAGCAAAACCCCTACTGCAATGGGCTTCAGAAGCATTTTGTTTCTTGTTTTGATCATTTCTAGCTGTAATTACACTTTTCACTTATATCTCATGAAAATGAACGTGAAACAAAGAGTGTAATTGCAGACTTCGAAACCGAAAAGAGGTTTTGAAGGCTTTAAAACCAACGATGGGGAAATTTTCAAAAAGTCGTGCATAGGCAAAGACGAGGTAAGCAAACCAGCCCTTTCGGCGTTTCGGCTGGGACCGTATGCCGAACGTTGGGAGGGGATGGGGTCCCAACGGTCGACGGTTTACTTACTCGGTTAGTACTGACGCATGTGGTGCAGCTGGTCCAGCAGCTCCGCCAGAAGGGCTGGTTTGCTCACCCCAGGACTAAGCCTTGGAGAGGGGACGGACCCGTCCTCTCTTTAAGGCTTAGTTCTGAGGTAAGCACCAAATTGTGGCGGTTCTAAGGACCGAGTTGAAGTGGTCCGTCCACCGTCGGGGACTCCATCCCCTCCCCAACATTCAGCATACGGTCCCAGCCGAAGCGCCAAAAGGGCTGGTTTGCTTACGTCGGCAAAGTAATCAAATCAAAAATCATGGAGTCGCATTATGAAAGTCCCAGGCGGTGCGCAGTGAGCTACACATACGGGCCTTGTTGTCATCAAGGTGCTCATATCTTGCTTTATTTTCTCTGCTTTCTTGCAGGCTTGTGCTGGAGCATTCATCGGTCACGGCCCGATTCTTGGAGACTGGTACCGTGCAGAAGAATATGCCGCCAGCATTATAGAGGTAATTCTTTTGCTGTGAATGACAAAGTCAGAGTAGCAGAGCCTATAAAGGTTCATATGGACAAGGATATCACTTGTAAAGCACAGTGCGTGGAAATTGTCAGTTTATTTTTGGGGGTCGAAACTCTTCCAAAAAGCTCCATCAAAGTTGCAAAACAAGAGTAGAAAGAGTAGAAAAGTTGTGATAAATGGATAAAGCGTATGCACATGTTAAAAACGTGATTTGTGACCTATATAATTTTACTCTACAAGAAGGGGTGATAAAACTGGGTCGAGGAAATAGCCCGTCGATCCGACTCCTCTCAATAGTTCCCTAAACGACCCCCTTCCTAAATTCACATATACAACAAAATAGGTTACATTCAGATGCACGACACGAACAGCGGTAATTCTCTGATTCTCCATGATCCCAGTGCTGGACCTAGTTCTGCTCGAACAAGCCTTCGCGCTCGGTTTCGGAGTTGTTTATTTGGCCATATTCAGCTATCAAAAACCCTCAAATATAAATATTAAATATTATAAAATATTAAACCTTCAAATCGGTCGACGCGGGCTACTCATAGCATCATATGTAAACTCTCCACGCTCTCAGATGCCACTCAATTGCGAGTGGAAGTAAAGGCGTGGCGCAACCCCAAAAGTATTCAACGTGCATTTCATTCACTGCCCCCATTGGAGTCAAAGGACTGATGTGGAGAATTGGATCCTTCAAGATACAGGAAAGTGCGTCGCAAGGTTTCTGCGTTATGGGCAGAACACTGAGTCAGCCAGGACACTAGGCCCCAAATCTCGTCCTCTGCTACCCTTTGCTAGACGTCTTTCTTCCCTCCCCCCTCATCACTCAGATCAGGCAAATCACGAGCTCCAGCTTCCAACAAGCACTTCCCTTTTTCGCCGGTCTGGTGGTATGGCTTTTTTCTCTGCCTGGTGGTGCTCAGGTGATGGCCTCACAAACGAATGTGAGTAACGAGCGAATCAGTGCGGTTGTAAATGGAAGGTGAAGTCTGACCGTAGTCGGGGACACCATTAAAAGCATGCTTCGGGATAAAATAGGTGTGGAAAAGCGTTCATTTATGAAGTTGGAGGTGGCAAATGGTCCGGAAAAGAAAAGCGAAGGAAACCCCCCGACCACGCCCTAAATAGGAACCTCTTTTTCTTTCAGCCTGAATCCAGCTTGGGATGAAGAAGGGGCGTATTGGACGAGTTTCACGAACCTTGCTTCAGTGCCATGACGTAAGCAAACCAGCCCTTTTGGCGCTTCGGCTGGGACCGTATGCTGAATGTTGGGGAGGGGATGGAGTCCCCGACGGTGGACGGACCACTTCAACTCGGTCCTTAGAACCGCCACAATTTGGTGCTCACCTCAGAACTAAGCCTTAAAGAGAGGACGGGTCCGTCCCCTCTCCAAGGCTTAGTCCTGGGGTGAGCAAACCAGCCCTTCTGGCGGAGCTGCTGGACCAGCTGCACCACTTGCGTCAGTACTCTCCTATCGTACCAACCGAGTTGAAGTAAACCGTCGACCGTTGGGGACCCCATCCCCTCCCCAACATTCAGCATACGGTCCCAGCCGAAACGCCAAAAGGGCTGGTTTGCTTACCTCGTGCCAATGACATTGTGCAATGCAACCGCTGCCTCAAGTGCGCCTGCGTTTTTCATGCAGCGACACATGGCAACTGATGTCGTACGGCGGATTTTGCGGACAAAGGTGTAAGTTGCGGGTCCGACGAGCTTCTAGCTTTCCCTTGGTGACGCACTTTCAAGCCGCAGGTAGGGCGCGACATCACGCGCTAGTCCACCTGTCTACTACTTCCGGGGTGGACCAGGTGAGCGCTCCTAATGGCGGAGCGTGCCGCTTTAATGCCGCCAGGAGCGGCTTGGAACTTCGATATTCGGCGAGACTAGTCTACTGTGATTGTGAAAAATTCTAAATTAGTTTAGTATCTCTGTACGAAGTTATACGATATAGGATTTAAATAATTTCGTCACTGGCTGGACTGATTGGAACATGTGCCTCAATGAGCGGGGTGGACCAAACTGGGTTGACAATTTTGTCGATTCACCAGTCATTGTGAACGCGACATCAGACGAATTTTACAAGCAGCCAATGTTTTACGCAATGGGACATTTCAGGTAGGCCGTAACTTTTAGATAACTTATTACTATATTTTAAGTTATTGTGGTCTTGGTCGCTTCTACCCCTAAAGTACATCGCAAATACATCGTGAATCGCCTCTATTGCACCAGAGCATGGTCACCAGAGCACCAACGTTTCAAGAGTCATCAGCTCTTTACGTCAATGCTCAAGCGATTGCAATAAGTGCCGGGTATGAGATCAGTTTCGCTGGGGTACCCGACAGGAGGCCCGTCGCTCGGCAAGGAGGTGGAGTCAATGGACGAGTCGCAGCGCATGCTGTGCGATGTAGGACGTGAAATGGTACATTCTATTTAACTTGACGCAAAGTCATTACAGTAGCTGCGCCTCGTCCACTGTGACTCTGCTTTTTCGACGCGACCGGGCCTTCTGTCGGGTACCCGTTTCGCTCGGAATAAGAGTGACATTAAGTGTGCCTTCCTAAAGGACATCATGAAAACAAGCACTCGGCATTGTTCAGCTACGTATTGCTACACCCTGGTTTACAGGCAGATAATGAACTCATGTTGCTTGGATAAAGTACTGCTTCAATTTCAATCTGACATTTGAAACTAAAATACGAAACAAATAAATATATTCAAAATGAGGAAGTTGTCACTTCCATTTTTTCAGTTTATACATTTTAACAATTCCGAATTACCTCATCGCAGACTCATTGCGTTACTGCACATCATTCTGAAAGAAATTTACAACTCTTTATCACGTGTAATTGCGGCTGCAGAAAATTGTCGTTCTGAAATTTCATACAAAATATTTAGCAAATTTTTCAAACGAGATGCAGTACGAGTGAACACTACGGTCACTGGCTCAAATGGAATCCTCGCTACCACTGTCGTCTACAAAGGTTCGCTATCATTCTATGTTTCACCTTTGAGAAAACGTTGGAGTCAATCAAAGGGAATGCGTTGCTGAAGGAGTGAAAACGGTTCTCAAGTAGCAATTTTCTTCAATGAAAATGCCACTATCTATTTAGTACTTTTGAGTTCTTCCCGACCGAAGTAAGTATTACTAGTTTAAGGATGTTATAGATGAAAGGATTCCAGGATAAGGTTGTAGGGAGGGAAGAAGGGGAACAAAGCACGGCAAAAGGCAGGCGGGCCCTCTGAAGGTACGGGAGTCACTTCAGCAGGCCATGCCCACTTTGCTCACGCTAGGTCGCTCCCATCCTTCCGCCTTCTAATTCTAGAAGTTTAGCAGGGAGGGCGAGAGGTTGAAGAGGGCAGCACCACTGACAGTCGCACCAATAGGGAAGTCAGCCGGCAAGGAGAGGGTTACACTTTTTTGTGTACGGGCCTGTTTCTCTCGTTTTCTTCTCCCTGTACGCCCGACCACGTTTGAAACCGAGGTAGCGTCTGCTTTCATCGTCCTTTGCCTTCAATAGAAACAGCACTTGCTGGTGTCCGTAAACTTAAGCGCAGGTGTTGTGTTTGGCACAAGAATTGGAAAGCGCGGAATCATTTCAAATCAGTTTCAGGGCGCCGAACTGTGACACTGATTAACAGATTGAGCTCACCCGTGAGCATAGCACTCAACGACGTAACCACAAGCCATCATCTACACTTTACCGTCGAGCCGCACTCGATTGTCACAGCGCTGTGGAATAAACAGTGACGCCTCTTATAGAGGGAGCGGTTCCCAATAATCATGTGAAGTCAACGTCACTTTTTGTAAATAATAGGGCTCAATGACTTTTTTCATAAACAGATTCTAGTACCATGAAATATGTGTCAGCAAAATCTATAATCTATTCCTGCTATGAAAGCGGTACTTTTCATGTGGAAAACGTGAATCAGCAACGTGTTTCACTGTAACATGTTTCAATATAGCGACTCCTACTTCAGCCAAATAAAAAAACTTGCTCTGAATTGCACGCCGTGGACGATCTAGATATCGATATCGGACTTAAAGGTACACTTCACGGTCAAGCAAACTGGTGTGATCTTGCACACGAAAATCCTAGCAGAGGTGCGAAGTGGACAAGAAAGGAGGAATCAGTTGAAGATGCTGAAATGAAGGATTTCCCATTTTTTCAACTCCGATGTGCTAATTGATGAGACAGTGAGCATTGAGGAGAGAGAGAGGAAAGATGAGAGATGCACGACGGAGCGTAGGCGGGTAGACGAGCTTGCTAAAAGGAGAAAAATGTAGACGGTCAAACGTTATTGGCAGTCCTGGCTCTCTTGTCGCCTTCAAGCCGGGAGAGTGGGACCTCTGCAACTTCAGCAGTGGACAGCTTGATCCCACCTGCCAGAGGAATGACTTTTTGAAATTCATCGTGAGTATACCTTAAAGGGCGAAAAAGTCGTTATCAAGGAAAATGACGGTTTGCGATTATAGAAACAAAATAGATTCCCGGTAGTTATGCTTCAAAGTAACGTAGGCAGCTTAGCGCTGTATTACCCTGGCTTACAGCGATAGGAAACAAGGGTCCGGTGTCCCCGATTCAGCCCCCTTTTGCTCACATTCCAGCAAAAGAAGCTCCTGGGTGGTGATCTGAGATCGGCGACACAATGATCTAGGCTCTGACGAAGGCGAAGAGGCCGAAATTTAAGCTTAATAAAAGCTGCTGTAATCTTGGACAGGCTAAAACAAAATCTACACACCATTTTGCTCAGTTTTTGAGTTTAGCCTCTGAGCATTCTGATTAGACGAACCCTCCACGTGCAAATACAGACTGGAAGTAGAGGCGTTATTAGCTAATTCTGTTCCTTAATGTTTTTTTTTATTTTTACTTCTGTGTACTAGTTAGGCAGGTATAAAAAGGTAGTCAAGAAATACAAAGTTAAGTGCAGTTGAATAATGCAAGCTTATAAAGACATTCTAAAATGCTTCAAAGTATAAACGTCACCCGGAAAATAATAAAACTGAAGATGGAGGTCATAATCTAAGTCACATGAATGATTAATTCAAAAGAGAGGAATGATCAGAGGAATATTACAGTGATTACAAGTTAAGTGATAGGAGAGCATACTTCATGATAAAGTCACATTACAGCCGAAATTTGTGATTTCCATAACTTTATATCACTCGTGGTGACTCTATATCCGCTTTGTCGAATCTGAAGAAAAGAACATCATCTGGATATAACTCCACTACTAAAGTGAATCAAGAGATTCTACTCAAAACTCGAATAGATGGTAACCTTTTCACAGTGTTCTCCGAGAGCATGGTGGCTTTACATTTTTCTTCCATGGGGCCTTGTGTCTTCCTATTACATGAAGTGCATTTAGTCTGCAATAAAACTTTATGGACTCTGCTGCAGAAAGGACATAAAAGTAAGGGGACTCCATACCGAAGCAATTTTGTCTTTGTACATCGCTATGAATTTCTTAGGAGAAACACTTGATGATAACTTGCGCAGATTTTTCATTTCCATTTCGAACTCTCCGTCTGAATTAAGAATGATAAAGCAATTTCAGTTGAAAAACATGAAAGAAAGAGAGATATGTGAAAGGGCTAGCTTCTGACGCTGGATTACGGTGACGGGTACGGTATGGGGTACGGGTGTCTCTTCAACCAGAATAACTTTAATTCTTTCTCAACATGAATGTATCAGTTGTGATCACTAGATGCAATACACAAAGTTTTACGCATGAAGGTTCGGTTTCCGAAGAGAAACAAACTCACGAAATCCATTCTATGGACAATCGAAGGTAATTCGGGCGGAGCCAAAGGGGGTCCGCAGGGGCCGCCTAACGTATCAGGCGACGCAATGAAAGAATCGGGTTAAAGCGTGCGACTTTGGAGAAGTAGAGACGAACGATGAATCGAATAGAATAAGGCAGTAGAGCGGAAGATAAAATGTTAATGTATAATGAACAAGCAAGTCAGGAAGGTTTGCCTAGTGACGGCATTCCAAGAACCAAGAGGAAGCATCTCCGTCGCCAGCATTTGTGACAGATGTGCGGCGGTAACTTGAACGCGTAGCAGCCCTTTCGTTTTTCGAATTTTTTTTTACCAAAACAAATGCAATTTTTCTGTTCTTTTTTCATTCTTATCGGGATGATGGGTCTCAAGCCAGTGAATTATGGCTGGAAATTGAATCATGATTTTTCCGTGAAGGATTTCTTTAAGCGGTCCCGCTAGCTGTTAATGCTTGCAGCCTGATTACCACTAGGGATGAGGACAAAAGTGCGACATTAAAGTCTTCTTTCGACCGTATTTCTGTGAGCACTCGGTCGAGGAAACCAAATAGCCAAGCCGCTTAGAAGAAGCTAGTTAATCGAGGACAAGTCCGTTTCAACCTTAGGAAGGTCTTTCAGGGCGTGACAAGCTTTTTGAAAACGGTCTTTTGCATGATATAGGGGCAGATGCGGGAACCACAGAACCATGTTCAATTTTTCCTGAACGGCCCTCTGAATACCAGAAAAGGAGGTCCCTAGTTCGATTCCTCGTGGTGACAAATTTTTGCATTTCGAGTTGACGTGCCAAAATTCGCGCAAAATGGAGTTAGAACCAACCAGAACAATCAGAACTCCATTTTGCGCGAATTTTGGAACGTCAACTCGAAATGCAAAAATTTGTCACCAAGAGGAATCGAACTAGGGACCCCTTTTCTGGTATTCAGAGGGCCGTTCAGGAAAAATTAAACATGGTTCTGTGGTCCCGCATCTGCCCCTATATCATGCAAAAGACCGTTTTCAAAAAGCTTCGTCACGCCCTGAAAGACCTTCCTGGTTAGAAGCGACGGTTATAGCAAGAACGACAACCGCAGTTTGGCCCTGCACTTAAAACTGGTTTCATTTCAGAGTTTGGAGTCTGTGATAGATCAAGACAGTGGACCTAGTCGCACTGCAGCTTCTACTTCGAAACCGTAGAACTTTCTATAGGAATGTTCTCGAGAAGCTCCTACGAATCTCCAAAGGCCCTTGAGTTACAGTTGCCGGGTGAAATATACATAAAAGTTGCCTCCATCTAGCTTGAAATGAAGAGAATGAAACTCACCAGTCAATTCACGTGATCTTGAAGAAGCTGCCTGCATCAACATCGGTGTTGCAGGGGTTGGCGCCGACTCCTTTTCAGCGGGTTTCGGATCCGGCTTGGGAGCGTCTGAGGTTTTCATCACTTCTTCCATCCAACGACTGAACAAGACGGGCTCAATGAGAAAACTGAGCAAGATATGTACCTGACCTGAGAAAAGATGAAATCTTACACTGATTCTAAGCGCACCTTCAACAAGCGCTTATAGTATTCATTAAACTCGGTGCCAGTTATTTGACATTGCTGTAGAACCTAAACTATGTGATACCGTATCGTGGATTTACGTGGAATACAAATGCTTTGAAGGTTCAAAAAATTGAAATCGGAGACAAGGAACGTACTTTGCTCTGGTGAGTTTCTAGTGTGAGATGTTTCAATACGTCGCTAGCAATTGATAGCCGGATACAACAGAGTTTACAGACGGCCTGAACGCTGGACACTGAATATAATGGGAAAAGGATTCGCTTTAAGTTCAAGGCCAACTAATCTTTTGGCAGTTTCAAAGTTTGAAATCTGGAGAGAGGGAGGGGAACCGCATTTGGTGACACTGGCACTCATGTTTTTGGAAAACATGGAAAAAAGAGAAGAAGAAAGAAGGGTGTGAGATTTTGAAATGGTGCCCAGAGGGAATGTTCCCAAATTTCTCTCTGTGAAAGGCAAATTCGCCTGATGCCAACCCGGCGAATCTATGCCGAAGCT
>MU870897.1:15265-29974 GCA_036418205.1 Ostertagia ostertagi | reverse complement strand
CACCGAAGGTGATTCGGGCGGAGCCGAAGGCGGGGCATGAAGTTATTCGAACGCGTAGCAGCCCTTTCGATTTTTCGAATTTTTTATCAAAACGAAAGCAATACTTCTGTTCTTTTCATTATTATCGTGGATAATGAGTCTCAAGCCAGTGATTTATGGCTGAAATAGAATCATGATTTTTCCGCGAAGGATTCCTTTAATTGGGCAAGTCAACAAGCCATCAAGTAGATTCTATCAACTCTGTGAAAAAGAAATACACTTTACATGCGCGTGGTCTTAACAGTAGAGCCGTTGACTGTCTTTGAATTGAATTGTGTAAAATGAGTGGCGACTAAAAGGAAGCTAGTCCAATTCGTTCTCATCGGTAGCCAAGGGCTGCATGACGGGGCGATAGTTCAGCCTAAACCGTTGGGAAGGAACCCGACACACTCAAGGCAGAATGAGAATTCTATTAGAGAGTAGGAATTCATGTGAAATAAGAAGTGGTCACCAGAGAGCATTGTTGCGGATTTACGGACAAATGATAGTGAGAACACAAGTGTACATGATCAACTGATGATCCGTGCATTGAAACATTGGGAATATCCACGCGATGTATGAGATACCCGTACCCAGGGTCAACCGTGAGTTCCACGGATCTCTACGAGGGGTTGTATATGAGTTTTTTCCAGATGGGGAGGGGTTGTATTGGGAGAGGCAAAGCTCAAAAGGTAGGGAAACGAGGAAGGAAGTATTTTCTGAACTTGGACGAATTGTGGTGGCAGGAGAAGGGGATCGCTTTTGGTGGGTTTTGTGATAATCTTTTTGGGAATTTAAAAGTAAGCGTAAAGTGGTTGAAGTTAGAAGATTCGTCACTTTATTTAAAATATTTACCCCCTCCCCCATCCACTCCGCTGGACAGAAGTGCTAGTCGTTTTGAAAGAAAAAGTGGGCGTAGATGGGCCGTGTCGACGACTGTTTCAGAATCAAATACCGTAGAAACAGCCGTGACGGCGTGAAGGTGACGGCCGAGACAGGGAGAAGGGGTCGTATTGGGGGACTCGCTTGAGGCTGATGGTGGTGATGAAGGTTCGTATCGAGACCCCCCTAAAGGAGAGGGCCACAAAATTTTTGGAACTGAAACAAAGGACGGTTGACCCTGCCCCTGGTAGTGTCATTAAAGGCGACTTGAAAAACGCGGCAATAAGTTACGGCACGCTACTTTCATCGAAGCACCCTCAATCATGCATGCCCACAGCTTAGACGCATTGGTGTGTAAGTCCCGCTCATCCCCGTTCTCTTCCTTCTCCGAGTCGATTGTCTTGCTTTATAGCCCAATCTCCGTCCGTCTCGCAACTCGCAGTAATGACCAAGCGTTGATAGTCCTGGAGATAGAAGGATTTCTTAGCATGAGTCGATCCCCCATTTCTTGCCCTAGTACCTTCATCGCTGTGCCCTTTTGCATGAATCCGCTATATTGGTACGTTTTCTGCGACAGGGTATTAGACGGCATGGAGGGAAACCTCTAGAATTCCGTTTTCAGAACTTAGCAGGTTTGTAAAGTAGAGGCATGAATTACTTCATCGACGAGCTTTCACTACATAGATTCCTTTTCGAAAAACCACGGTCAGAATCTTGAGATGTGTAGATTTCGACAAGGTTCTCGTCTATCAAATCACCAAGTTTTCAATGGAACCTTTTCATTCTTGCTGTACGCAAACTTGTTGAATAAGTAAGTAAGCTGCCTGACTAACCAGGAAATTTCCAGCATAAGTTCTCGATTGAAGCAGCAACCCCACATGAGGACGTATCGAACAATCTATTCTGTGGGTAGGATGGAGTCACATGCCATATATCCACAGCTGTGCCTTATCGCGGCTGGAAAAAGTGCACGCACAAGCTGCCGAAGGCCTCACTAAGGGACGCTACTGACGGACTTATGCTGAGTTTAAAGGACGACATTGGCTCGCGCAACTAACGACACGCCAACATGGAACCTACCACGGCCACGCAAAGTTTAAGCCAACTTCGCCCCCTCCGGAGACTGCCCCCTAAATTCACTTTCAAGTGGGAGCAAGAGAAGGCTGCTGGCTCTTGTGTCAGGGTTTCATCGACAGCGATCCTTTGCTTTTTTTCATTTTCAGTCAACTCTGCATTTATGGTTTCATGATCGACCGCTATTACCCCACCAGTTTGATCTGAGGTTCGTAATAAAAGGATGGTCCAAGACGGCAAAGGTTTATTTCATGCCATGAAAATGGTAGAGCAAGTGTATTCAGCTCAAAATGAACAGCTTGGAGGGAACTGCCACAATCTCAATTCCTCGCCTGTTCCCGAACAGCAAACGCGCTCCATTGTCAGGACCGCTAATCGTGCAGCGGATTTTAGCACATTCAAAACGCAATCAAAACTCCTGCGGGATTAGGAGAACATAAGGTAACCTTATCAAGATCCCCCTCCAAAAAAAAGGGAGGGGGGTCATAAAAATTCCCAAAAAGTACCGACGGTAGGGTTGACTCTGCCCACGAATCGTTGACATCTCGGCGCATGCGCATGCGCCATCTGCGAGTTCCAGGAAAACTGGAGCCATGGCTGAATCAGTCAGCCATTCTCAGAGTTAACTTTGCGATCGCGTCAGAAGCGTCCCATAAAAGGAGCAGCATCCCCAAGAACAGGTGATTTATACGATAACTGATCCCACTCTCCGCTTTAAACCGCTCTGACGACCTCCTTTCGTCCAAGGATGAGGTTAAGATTTTCAGTTTTCCGTAGGACTGCTAGTTCAATCATATAACTCGAAAGACTACTGCATGTGCGAAAAACCTAATCAGTAGGGTCTTGAGCCTCCCTTTCTCATCGCATCAAAGGCGAAACAAGCCTAAATGATTTATCCACTGAACGGGAAACATCGGAACAAATTCATGGAAATTTATGCATGCAATTTCAAATACATGCGCTCACATACTATAACAACTGAGCGGATGTTATGCGACAAGTGAAAGCTCATGATAAAAACTTCTACCGGTATAAAAATTAACAGTCTAAGTACAACTTTAGCAACAATAGAAGCACATTCTAATCGAAGCAGCCTCGCAATATGTAAGTATATTCGCCACCTAGTAACACAGTAAAAAATGAGATAAATTATCACGGCAACAAATCCCACCAACTATCTACAACAACTTTCGTGATGTGAGCTCTTGGGATGCTAATGTTCGAAAATGTGTCATGTTTATGCTATTAATCTGTCTTACCTTTCCTATCTTTCGTGAAAATTCTTCTCATCGATAAGGTTTACAATAACAGCACCAACAAATTTCAGTAAGTACAAATTAAAGGAATATAAACTACAGTCGACAACAAAAAACAGTGTCACAGCACTCAGAGTGGAATGACTCCTCAGCAAAGCAGCGCAGTCACGGCGCAATCCACTTCGAGATCGAGAAGCTCAGCCTGGTCATCCGTCAACCTCATCAATAAGCCGATCGGGTCGCGTTGCGACCGCACATGTGATTGTTGAAAGGTTTGTTCTCCTTTTCTGGTACATACGACTGTGAAAAAGGTCCTCGTTAGGATGGAGCAGGAGGATCGGCCTCTTCAGCGCTGCTGTCATTTGCGTTCACTTGTCCACCATTTGCTGCTTCTGGTGGAGGTACTGGATCCGGTACATAGTCTTCCTGAAGCACATAGGATGTAATACCCAACAAAATCGAAGAAATGAAAGTAAAACCTACAAAATCCTCATTATTGAATCCTTCTCTGGCTGCAACCATACACAGATACCTCCTGAACGCCGAAGTAAACCTCAGATCTGGACGCGGATTGATAGGACCCCTAGATGTTAACGATAACATTCAATTAAGATCTCTAGGATCAGTGGTGAATACCACGTAGAAAAACTAAGTCGCACCTGCCAAAATTGTATTCGCGGAGAAAATCACGTAAACTCGGTAAAATATCCTCTCGGTCTCCCAGAACTCGTCGAAGTATCAGCTCATTTTCGGATCGATACAGTCCAAGTGGTGGTAATACGGGAGGTGTGTAACTGAATGAAAAACATGGTCAAACCCTCAAATAGCTCTCAATCAATCAATACAATCAGTATGGTTCACGAGGATGTAGGTCACCGCGCGACGTCGCCAATTTAAACTTGCGCGCCTAATTTGGGCCGTTGTATCGGATGTCATCAGGCGGATAGAGCAGCATGGGCGAATCACCGAAACCCCCAAAACGTCGTGTATGAACATGGTTACGTGGTCATTACAGATCCAAATAAGTAGCCTCCAATTGCCTTTTTGTTCCACTTTTTTAGAGGTTTCTACACCAAAAACACGAAGTGCTGAATTCTCACGAATAAGACGGTTATTTCCGACTGAAAAGGGGGTACCCCCCAGGAGGCCCGTCGCGCGGCAAGAAGGCAGAGTCGCGGACGAGTCGCAGCGCGTGATGTGCGATGTAGGACGTACAATGGAACATTCTATTTAACTTGACGCGAAATCCCTACAGTACGCGCGCAACTCGTCCGCTGACTCGCCTTCTTGTCGCGCGACGGGCCTCCTGGGGGTATCGTAATGTGAGTACGTCGCGCTTGACTTTTTGCTACATACCGTCTCACAAACTACAAGCGTATTAGTGCACGTCGATCTAAATGGCTCTACTCCCATTTCAATACCAGATCAACAACTAAATCAGTAGAGGTGGTGAGACTACAGCAAAAAAAATTCAAAAATTCTCACTCCGTTCCGGTGCGTGGCCTCAATGAAAAATGGTAGCCGATAGCTCCAACAACGGTTAAGGCTCGGCGGCGCATATGCGAAAGGAACGCTTGCACTCCCACGCTTCACGGCTTCCTATCGTAGGAACTCTTGCACCAAACAGTTCCGGCATTCGCTCGGTCTGAAGATTATATTCATCGCACTCCTTAATGATAGAACAAAAACTGCCAATCAAACTCGACACTCGATAGCTGTACCCACCGTGTAATGGTAGAGTCATCAAGGAGGTTGGAAATTGCCGCCTATATATATATCTCCCGGTTGCAGAAGCATATTAAGTGCAGCTGAAAAAGTAACAATCAAACTTCCCCCGAAAAGTTCCTCAATTGCTTATGCCGTCTTTAAGACGTAAATGTCAACTTTCACCGCCAGAAGCATCCCCGTCATGCGTCGTTCAGCGGTCCGCCCTGCCAGCCTGATCTCCACCGCGCTCCACGAACGGCTCCCTAACCACACAACTGCGACCCTCCAAAGAAGTAATAACACGACCGCGGCATTCAACGTTACGAAGTAATCGTGACGTGCACGTGAAGAGAAGAACGGTGAAGTGAGCTCCCCGGTAAAGATTCCTTCGTCCAAAAGAGACTCACTACGAATGGACTGGTATGCGCTCGATGATGATGCCATCGCCCGCCCCACTCAACCATGGCTCGCTGATGCAGCTCAAAACCATCCTCATCCGTCGCTTTTCGCCGGCTTATGGCCGAACATGACTATCGTCCAAGGAAACTCGCGTCACCCGACCCAATCCAGAGCGAGTGCTATGGGCGCGATCGCCTCGGAAACCTGGTGGCAGTTGTGCACCCCTCCAATCTTCTATCCCCCTGTGTCCCTCCGTTGTGCATCACACTTCCTCTGATCATGGAAAACTATAACAGAAGAAGGTCACCACAGCACCCGCTCAGCTGTGCGTCTTTTGGTGGGCCCGTTCAAATGGAACTTGCAGTGCACCTTGCTCTGCCCTAACTAACCATACCCTTGCTACTCAGACTTGAGCCCTAATTGAGAAGCAGAAAACCGGTCCTACTTACGCTCCTGGTGATACAAAATGTCGCAGCGGCAGATATTTCTGATCTTGTCGTATTTCGAATCCCCGCAGTCTGGTGCTGTATAGCCCGCCGAAAGGCAAGCCTCCTCGAGTTGCTAAATTCCATTTTTCTGCTCGACAGAGAAAAGAAGATGCTTGCCAATAGGCAAGTTTTTACTCACCAGAGTAAGATACAGCATAAGCGCTGATCCTCGGTACCCGTTGAACTTGGGGCGGCGATTCTATCGAACCTAAAAAAATGGTATTTAGGGTTTTCAATTTTTCCAGGAAATCAGAATTGAGTCGAACCTGAAGGCTGCTCTGGTTCACGAACGACACCGTTGGGTGGTGGACGCGCCACAGCATTGTCAGCATTGAGCTAGCAGCAGTCTTTCTTGCACAATCTGCTGATGCTGTTGACTGGCTCCAGGCAGACCGTCACATTGTGAAGTGGGTACAGCAACTGCTGAATTCTCAGAAGGAGGGCTGTAGTGCTGTTCATTACTGAAGCCAGCGCTGGAGGGAGCCTTTTGCTGAGGCGTCTGTTCCGGAAATTTCGTAGAGGCACCTCGAGAACCGCCGGCTGCTTGGCATGCCAGAATATTTGTGTTCAGCGCAAGCAAATTCTGCTGCCGAGAGATATCTTGCAATTCGAAACCAGAATGGAAGTCAGGGTCCCTAAATGAAGACCCCTGGATGTGCTCCAGTTTCAAACACGCGTCTTGTACTGATCGCATCCATCTAGACAGCTGCACGGCGTGATCCGATACAGTAGGAAGTACCTGCGAAAGCTCTTCCGTTAACGATCGAAGGCCTGAATAAGCACAATTGTTCTGGGCAAAGAGGACAACAGACAGAGTCTTTGCTATCGCATACCAACCTTGGGCAGCTACACTAGTCGAGCTGTGCGAGTTCAACTGTGACACAATCTGCTCCATTTTTCGCATGTAATGAAGACAAATGTTCCACGCGGCACTGTCATTAACCAGCATTGCTGGAAAAAGGGTTCATTTTAACGGAGGATGATGAATAAATAACAATTAAGGAGTGTTGCGAAATTTTGCATTTTTTGTTTCTGACAAGCAATTTTGTTCAAAAGCTTTGAGTTTACGTTTACGCTTCAACGAGCCATACTCAGTAACTATTTCTCTTTCTCACTATTATCCAGCTTTCCATCCATCTCACAACTTCCTGGGTAAGAAAACGGGTCGACCTCGAATCCGCACGAGCAAGCGACGGCCGACGACCTCCTGTCCTCTAGAGGACCCCGGTTTACGGACTACTTGATTTTTCCTCAATGGTCCTGCCGCGATGGCTACATCACCGATGATGAGAGAACGGGTGAATGCCCTAGGACTAAGCCTTGGAGAGGAGAGGGATCCGCGAGGCGTTTCAAAGGGCTGAGTTCAAGTATTCCGTTAACCAGAGGACCCCAGGCTCGAGGTTCCATTCCGTCAAGTGTAAATTTAAACAGTTTTGTTCACTTAGTGCTGAGATATATCGTTTTGAAGACAGGGGTCAAAAACCCACTACTTTCTGAACAAGTTGATACCGTCCCAATTACATAAAATACTCCTCTCATTGGAAATCACCCAAACACGGTTGTTGCTCAAGTATAACCACACGACTCTCCTTGATTTAAATGCCTGGATGATAAACTTCGTCAACTAGAGATTAAGTATGAATGCCCTGAGATACTGCTTTAAAACAACATATCCCCGTATGAAAACTACAATTACTTGCAGTACCATGTAGTTTACCATGAAGATGTTTGGGCTGAAGAGTATAACAAAAATCAAAGACTGCGCAAAAAGTAGTGGCAAGATTTTGATTGTGACGGTCCCAGGAAGATGTTGTGACCCAGACCAGATCTGACAGCCTTTGACTTAAACACTTTATTAGCCTAAAGGATTCTACGATAATGTAGGGATCGAAGGAGGAAGAGACATGCAATTCGCAGCGAAATATATGCCGCCGCAATCTAGTATGGCCGAGCCCGCGCCGCTCTCCGCCCACCCCCTCGCCGTGTGACTCCAGCCCTTCTGGCAGAGAGGCGTTAGCGTTGATGAGGACAGCACCGACGAGACACGCCTAACGCACAAATCGGTGGACAAAAAAGGTCCCATCCGGGGTCTAAGTTATTTTCCTTTTTTCCATCCTTCATCACTGACCACCTTTACCTTGATATTTGATTACCTTGATATGTGGGATGTCGTAAACTTCACTTCTAATAGGCAGCGGAGGATGGTCCTGTTTACTGCGTGCTGCACATGGCGCATCATTCTGCGAGCAATAAAAACGCTTGGCCATGCACTAGGGGGAGCAATAGACACCCCAGTGCAAGGCGCGTTGGGGACCCAAATCAACGGTACAGATTTCAAATCACAGAACAGATTTCGAATGAACAGGTGTCACAAACTTGTGAAAAAACTCACACTGCTGAAAGAAGAGATCACCACGCAGCTGATTAATAATACAGCATAACTTTTGGTATTCTTCGGTTGCTACTTCTTCCTTCGAGCCATTCTGCTCATCGAACGCTGTGCCCGATTTGGCCAAACTCTTCAACAAATGAGACAATTAATAAAAACTATACGAAATTCAGACCATTCTGTCTAGCTACCCGGTTAACTCACTCCATGCTCAGCCACAGTTTCGTCCAGAAGCATTCGATGAGAAGCCGTTGGCTACTCTGAAAATATTCCCATAGGAAATACAGAACAACACAGACAGCACACACAAGCATTTTTTGAATCTCACACTTGATCCTACTAGCAATCAACTAACTGTGCAAGGCGGGCCCAAGCGTGTAGTTTAGCAGTTTTCTGTTTGAAGCGCGCTCTAGGAAGAAAAATGCCATTGTGGGTGTTACCCCGATCATTATATCAACACCACGAAACACTGGTATCAGGAAACCTTCGAGCTGCTCAGAGTTTTCTTGGCGGTTGGTTTTTTCTGGCTGCATTTATTTGCGGACAGACCGGCTACGCACGACATACAGACAGACTTCCCGACAAACCGGTACACTAAGGTTGTAGTTTATAAAACGAACTAATACTACTAAGAATGAAGTGTAGAGTAATGAGCTATACGGCCTATGTATGTATTGCGACGTTTCATGTGAAGACTCGAGGTCTCCAAGCGGTGTAGGTAGATTAAATGGTATCAGAGTATGAAGAAATCGACACGGATGTCCAGCACGAGTTTAGCTCTTGGTGTAATACTATAGAGCTCAAGGGTCAACGCGTGGTTGGACAAGGTCCAACGTAGTGGGGTGGATGTTCTGTATTTTGGAAAGTGTGGAAGATAAGGGCGCTGGTATATTTCGCGGAGCGTAGGTTATGTTACAAGGAAGGATACAGTGATGACGCAGTAGGTAGGCGCACAAATATTTTGCCGTTCCATGGTGTATATAAGCATGAGCCGCAGCAAGGAAACTAAACGACAACTAGAAGGGGTTACGGACTACTTGATTTTTCCTCAACGGTCCTGCCACGATGGCTAGAGCACAGATGATTAGAGGACGGGGACTGAGCCTTGGAAAGGAGAGGGACCCGCTAAAGAGCGCAGAGGCGGTTTAGAGGGCTGGGTTCAAGTAGTCCGTCGACCGAATTAGTAAAGGAATAGAGACTATAATTCTATGGCCACTGTTTCAGTTCAAACGTTTACGAAGATGAGTCGCGATAGAGTGAGGCCACAATAATTCATAGTTAAATGGTCAACTGGGTGCGACAAAGGGTCTCGCTTCGTCGCCTTTCGAGCCCTGCGCCTAACCGGCCATCGTAATGGTAAAGACAGAGGAATGCCTCGTACATAGAACTGGAGCCGAAACTGTGGAATACTAATTAGATGGAATCGCAACATGATCACGACCTAGTATTGCACGCTTTTGACGGGATAGATGGATAGATTAGTTACGTCCGGACGTCGCCTTGTGTATAGATGTATGAAGGGTCGCGCGCTCACAGCGAGCACCCACCACTGATGGGCAGCGCACTTCGAAACCTATTGGCTGTTTAATTACGCGAGTCAAGCGCGGTACGTGGTCCTAGGTTCTCGTAGAATTCTCTTGTTTTTGCAGACAGTCAGAAAATGCCATAATCATCACTGATGGTGCGAAGTTAAATTGTGCAGTCGAATAAAAGGAGTACGAATGGCTTTTTCCTAATGGGTTTTCTTCATTTCCATTCTAATGTCTCGTTTCTTAGACAAACAGTCGCCATAGAAGTTAAGTTACAGAATCCGCGACAAGTTGTGCCTTGAGACAAACTTTGAGTTGTTAAAATAGTATGAAATGCACCAAAAGGAGTTATAATAACGGACACAAAAAGTGTTGCTTATTGCGCGTAATTTGACTCGTTTCGATTTAGAGAAGTGTCAATCGCGGGGAGGTTTGATGAAATCTCTATAAATCTCCTATAAGAAAGACTCATGTGCAAGACACGAAGGTCACAGCAAAGCGCCTATGAAGGATTAAGGGAGAGGTCGTCTAGAATTTGTCACAACACATTGTGAGAGTTTGTGCGATGTGTCTGACTGGGCAAAAAAATGAGCACGAAAGAGAGAATAAAGAACTGACGGAACGATAGAAGAGGAGCTCTCCTCGTTATCGGCCACTTTTCTCCAATAAGAACCTCTGAAGAATACTGTTATATTATTCACTAAGAATCATCATACCAGAAGCAGTGTCAAGAATTGAAAGACCTACCCTCGTTACGATTGAGACGACACAGCAATTTTTCCCTGAGTCGCCTCTTGTCTTCAATGGAATGCAACTGGAAATTCTCTGCTTCTTCACCAAGTTGTAGAGGCTCCTTCACATCATCATGGTTTCTGCATCCCTAAAAGTGCAGCTTGTACAATGTAGTAATTATCAGACTGCGAAAACAAGACATACCTCTGGCAATCCTCCGTATCCATTCATTCCAGCCACGAAAGCAACGAAAAGTACCAAGAAGGGGGTTGCTGGTAACAATATAAACACTATGAGAATGCCTTCTAGACGAGCTCGCGCTTCACTCAGTGGCAGAGAACACCACGGAGCCCCAGCGGTTGCCGGTGACGGCCACGTGTCACCAGTTTTCCATTGAACGGAGCGATTAGTGATAGCGTGAGCGGTACCACAACTGAAAACGATAGGTGATTCAAGGAACCGCGTGTGTGTCATTAGGTCACCACGAGGCGAGCGAACTGCAACGTATAGAGCGCCGAGATATTGTGTACTTATTGATTCTCGGCGTTCATTCAGAGAGGTTAGGTTAGTAGGTTCGAAACAACACGACAAGCCGCGTCTGAATGAGGAAAAGGATAGTGACAAGAATATCGCTTGAGCCGTCAGCCACGCAAAGGTACACGGAACATACTACACGCGGCACTTCGCAAGTGTGCGCCGCCGCGTCGCGATCCATGATACACACGAGCATGAAAGGGGGGTGTGGTTCACTAGGACAGAAAGCGACTTTTTCGCGTTTCGCAGCGCGAAACATTTTTCGCTGCGGGAACCTCAGGTCCACCGCTGATCATCAGTGGACCCGAGGTTCCCGCAGCGAAAAATGTTTCGCGCTGCGAAACGCGAAAAAGTCGCTTTCTGTCCTAATGAACCACACCCCATAAAGGCGGCTTATAGCAGTCAATTTCCCGAAGCGAACTCACGCTCCTTGCCTCTATGGGTAAGTCGTCGGGACAGAGCGCGCGTCGCCTTGTTGAGAGACCGTTTGAGGGTTTGCGTCGAAGGACCCACTGCTGAGCAGCTCTATGGCGTGATCGTTCAAATGGTGGTACATTGGTATATGGCTCATATCTTCAGCGTTCCGACAGTCAAATTAGTTCAACTTCTTAGAGAACAGACTACAGCAACAGGGCCACTGCAGCATCCTCAGCGGTGAGTCTTGTGATGTGATCTTTCAAGAGATCTTTTTGTAGGGCGACGTGCACTCTGCCTTATTAAGGCAGGCCCTGTTGGGATGAGTCCCCTCTACCTCCATAAACTCAACAAACTTACTTGATGTATTCAACAATACTCATTGCTTCACGACCCTCGGAACCAAAATTGGTGTAACGATAATGGATAACTGGAGCAGCCAGCAGAAATAGCGTCGCCAATCCAAAAGATACAACTAAAATCGTGAAAACATTGTAGGGAACAAAGATTTACGGCGGCAAAAATATAATACAAAAGATGCCAAGAAAATAGCAATGAAAATATCTGTCAAAAGACAAGGCAAAAATTGAATATGCGGGCCCAAATACTTTGGTCGATGAAGAAGTAACAAGCTTTCTACACATTGGGCTTGATTTCAAGAATTTCACTGTTTTGAAAAAAAGTGAAAAAAATTATCACACGTACATGACCACCACCTTGATAGCTTGGAAGCATGGAAAGGGGCAATGCGTCTCTGTGAGTGATAGTAAACTTCGTCAAGTTCTTGTTCGGGAGGTTTCTGGAGAAGTTCTGCAAAAATATGGTCCGTCGATCGAGTAGGACCGTATCTTGAAGCAACTCACAGGCCTTTTTATAGGTGGCCTAAACTTATACTTACCAGCTCTGTTGAAACCTGCTGGAACAGAATCGCATGGAATCAGGCCAACATTCGATTCCGACTCACTTTTTGCAGGATTCGCCGCTTTACAGACACTGTTCTGAAAGACCGAAGAGCTCAAGAAGGCCAATAAGTCTCTGAGTATAAAAACTATTTGTCACACCACACCTTGTCTGCATCTGCCACACCAACCTTGTCTGCATCATTTTTTCCCTCGGCCGTTATCTGAATCACACAGCTTACCTGTTCGACGCCACATTTGCCAAGCCATTTCAAAGAAATGAATAAAACTCAGGGCACCGTGAACGTTACGACAGAAAGCCTATCGCGCGGCAAGAAGGCAGAGTCAGTGGACGAGTCTCAGCGCGTGCTGTGCGCTGTAAGACGTGCGATGAGTACATTCTATTTAACTTGACGCCGAATTCACTACAGTGTGCGCTGCGACTCGTATCATTATGCCGGCCGACGGCGCTCCATCGTATTCCTTCGTTCACAAGGGAGGGGGAGGGTTAAGGAAATGAGCGCTTATTTCGAAACAGTTTTCTGTATGTTGTAGCAATTTATATGCAACACAAAAAACGAGATTCATTCACGCCTGTCGCTCTTGAAGATGAGCTAGAAGTTATACCAATATTATTTTACTATTATATACTACTACTATTCATATTAAATGACCGATGTACTCTTGAAGCATCATGTAAATGAAAATAGTCTGCCACATTTGATCAGACGCGTTGTTCAGTTTCCATGAGAACATATTAATCGGATTTTGAAGGAAACACTGCAACTGTGAGCAATCGCAGCCCAGCCCTGTGGAGGAAGAAATCCATGCTCATTTGGCACGGACTGGCCTGAACTCATCAGCGCCCGCCGTGAGCTACAGCCTTTTCCATGCAGATTGGCATGGGTAAGAGTTTTTACCACACCTTATATGTGTCTGCGATGACCTGGGGATGCGCTCACAAGGCGAGTGAAAATGAAGGTGAGGCCAGTTGATGATTTGCAGAGCTAAAGATCTAGCTCAAGAAACTCCTTACTTTTTTGAGGGAAGTGAAGAACACTCACTGCAACGTTTGAAGCTTGTTTCTACAGAACGTGGCATATACTGGAGGCCACTACATATAATGTAAAAATAGCATCAAAGGCTACTCAGTTCCCTCAAAAGCCTCCCCTCTTCCGTTGACCGTAGAGCTCTGCTGACCGTCACATCACCCAATTTCGTGACTTCACACTCCCAAAAATGCCAGTTCAAACATGCCACTGAACTATGCCCCTCGATCCAATCTCGGCCAAGCTCGGTTTTAGATGTGAGCGTCGACGGAAACCTTTCAGGCGCCGAGCATTCATGCAAAGCAACATGAAAATTTGTAAATTTGGTCGCAAACCTGAGCGATCATTCCATTTTTTAGTGTTTTCGAGAGCGCTCAGCAGAAATAAATACCTTTTTATATTGCGAGCATGTACCCGCATGAAGCCCGAAAGTCCGTCTTGAAAAAACGTACACCCTAACGACCTCACCTGCCTGTGTATATAACGGACGTTCGCAAGTGGGAAGGTCAAGGTAAAGCCACTGCACCAATTTACGATCAGGGTCTAGACCGTCACGATGCGATTCGAAATTTGCGACGCCCCATCCACGCCTCTAAAGCCTTCGATGCGATCTCCTGCAGGGTCAACCCTCCACTCACCCTCCGCGCTGCCATCGGCATCACCCCGGGGGCTTCATTTCCATAGTATTCGATTCTGAGACAGTCGACACAGCCCCCCGCACACTTTCTCCAAAACTGCCTGTCGAAGCGGGGTAATCACCAAAAACGAAACCGCAAATCCTCTCACTTCCCATCTAACATTTCACACTGCGCCACCATATTTCAACGCTGCAACATTTTCTAGCACCGTGTAATATACAGGGGGGGCCAAAAAAACAAAGACATTATGTCGGACTTCGGCTCTTTTTTTTTCGCAGAGATTGCTGTCGTTGACGGGAGTTCCTCAGCAGAGTATTCCCTAAGTGTTCCTCTATTAGTGTACGCAGGCTCTCCTTCACTGCCCTCACCGTCTTCAGAATATGACGTCATCTGTCACCGTCGTCAGGCTCAAGGAGGTCTACCGTAAGAGCTTCAGCCTGAAGCTCTTACGCAATTTCGTGAATCGATTTAATGTTGGATAGTTTTCTAGAGGCATTAGCTACCACTGTGCAAATCCCCTCGGAACTAGCTTTCCAGTAAGGGTCGTTATGGTACACGATCCTTCGAAGACCCCATTGAGATCGACCAGTGCACCATGTTTCCAGGGCTAATTCTTCTGATGCCGTCCACGTACGTGGCCACTATGAAGATTTTCTTATAGAATGGAATGCACTCTTTAATAATAAGTTGGGTTGGAAGGA